>CAJNOP010000495.1:113231-156067 GCA_905250075.1 Rotaria sp. Silwood1
GTTGTTGTTGTAGTTGTTGTAGTCGTTGTTGTTGTAGTTGTTGTTGTAGTTGTCGTTGTAGTCGTCGTTGTTGTTGTTGTCGTTGTCGTTGTTGTTGTCGTAGTCGTTGTCGTTGTTGTTGATGTTGTTGTTGCCGTTGTTGTTGTAGCTGTTGTTGCACTTGTTGCTTGAAATAATACTATGTTATTATCTGTTAACACATACTTCCTATATTTACTTACAAGTGCTCGTAGTCGCAGTCGTACTGGTCGTCGTGTATTTTGGTTGTATAACTACGTAGTAGACAATAAAAAGACATCATTTACTTCTTTTCCTGAGCTATCGTAACAAAGTAACGTGACTAGATTTTTTTTATGTTAATGATTCGTACTACACGAGAACTCAAAAAATAAGTGCGAGAAAACATCTTTTGTCAAATTCAAGTACTCATTTCGAATTGAAGCCTCCAATAGACACCATATTATTGATTAAATGATAGGGCGAAACATCTTTTTTTAATTTCAATGAGATAAATCTAGTTTGATTTTGTTGAAAAATTTTGAATTTAATTTATTGAAAACAATGAAGTGATCTATCCGTTTGAAAAATACTATTGATACATATGCATACAAAAATAGCTATTCGAAATGCATATAATTTGCCACGAGAGATACATACAATCAACATGACTTATATGTCATAAAGAATAGAACTGTAATTTCTTTTGGGAATAAGTGTTTTATTTTACTATGGAAACAGAGATGCTACGTCAGCAACTTCAAAGTCAATATAATGAAAGTAAAACTAAGCATTTCAATATATCTTGTGTTCTCTTCGTAAAAATCAAAGTTTGTTTAAGACAAAAGAAATACTTAAAATTTTCAATGTTTTTCTATGAAGCAAAAAAAATACAATGTATGCGTGTGCAATAAATGAAAAAAAACTTATAAATTTTGGGGATCGACGCATGAGTTTTATTTTTGGTAATGAGAAAATTTCAAATAGAATCAAGTTGGTCAAGATCCTAAAGGAATGAGATGATATCTTTTTAAACAATCCTTGTTAACTTCCGTCTAAAAGCAATATATAACGAGCTTCTATCACGATAATATGGTGAAGATAAATTAACGCAATATGTTCCGGAAATAAACCAGATAATTGAGCTTCTACGAAATCTCAGAGTTGACAAGATCACCAATCGATCAGTAAAGATTTATTTTTGAAACATTAAAATAACTTATTTTATTTGTTCGTTTATACATACCGAGGAGCAAGATAACCGCCACGAGTGTCGCAAGCAAAATACATGCCAAAATAGCAGCCATCAAAGCATAACAGCAGCAGCGCGTTATGTAAAAGCCTCCACGTCGTCTAAATAGTGGTTCGCCGAAATCCAAATTCTATCAATTTAAGACAGAAAAAAAACTTGCCTTCTATGTGTTTTCTTTGAGTTCTTTTTATCGTGATCATAATCTAGAGCACCAATATAAATTTGATAATTGTTTTGGAGAGTAAACTTACCTGCAACACCTAGTATGCCAAATTTTTCATTTAATGGCACAATTTGATTTCGACTGGAAGCATTTGAAGACAGATACTGCCGTGACGACGAATTCATATCGTCTGACTAAAAAATACATCACAATTAGAGACCAACATTGTCAACATTTTTTTCGCGTAAGATTTGATTTCATGAGGTATCCTCATATTTATGGGCGTCACTTCGTGATTCCGGTCCTAGCTGTTCGAACTCCGGTGTGGGTGCTAGTCTCTAGAAATTCTGAATCATGGGCATGGGTGTGGATATGTGAAAGGAATGTTAGATGTGGGCTATAGACTTCGAATGAAAGGCAATGGTATATTTTTGATAAGCTAATGGTGCACAGTTGCACGCATATGTCAGACATGCACGCACACGAAAACAAGGGATGTGGTAACATGTCAACCTCACAACTATTGCCCGTTTCAAAAAAAAGTGGATGGATATTTTTTTGAATAACTTTTGATAGAAGCAGGATAGAGAGTTGCAATTATCACTTTTGGAAACAGGAAATAACGACTCATCGAATGGTATATATTAGATTTCTCTAAAATGTTTTCTAAAATTTTCTTAATCGATTTTATGAAAAATATGCCGAAAAATTCATTTCTTTTGAAGTAAGAAAGACGCTAAAAAGTAATTTTTTTCATAGAAATTAATAGAATAATTGGCTAAGAGTTTCGAATAAAATGCCCCTATAACTTCTGAACGAATGACTCTAAAAGTTTGGGTCTCCTGCATCTTTTTAGATCTTCATTTCTCGGTTCGAATGCGCACCTGATTATTGCAAATTGGCCTTAGTCACCTTACGAAACGTATTGGTTTTCAAAAAACATCGATTCAAATCCTTAAAAAAACCTAGGTGAAATTATTCTGTAATACACAGTTCGATGCGTCTTGTACTTCTCTTTCTAACGGTGAAAACTACAGCTCTCTATCTTGCTTCTATCAAAAATGATTCAAAAAATATCCACCCGCCTTTTTTATGTAAAAGTCAATATTTCAAGAGAACAAATGAAAGCTCAGGAGTCATTAAAAATAGACTCATTAACTCTCATGCAGTTTTAGAGTAATTTTCATTTTGTTTCTTTACATACAAATAATGTATTATTGAAAAGAACAACGTTTACCGTCGAAAGTTTGATATCCATATTATCATTTATGGATAATTGTCTTGCATTGTGTTGATTATTGGTCTCTCGATTTGTCCTTTGTATATCAACTGATGAATGTATTGTCCTATTTTGATCATTTAACGACTGAACTTGCGTCTTCGGATGACTCAATGCTCGATTTATCCGTTGTACATTGACTGATTGGCGTCTTGTCTGAATCAGACCGTTTGATGATCGCACTGCATCCTTATGATCGCGCTTCGATTGACTGATACTATGCACTTGAACAGATGTATAGCTCATTCTTGCCCCATGAGAAGTTGCTGGCTTTTGCTGTTACAATACAAATTTCATTAGAATAAAGTTCAGTAGATATTAGTAGATACATACTAGCAACAGCTGTCTGCTCAAACGAACCACTGTTGGATTGTGTGTTGACGATGCCATCAGAATGATTTGTAACTGTATGCCTGTTTCACAGCGAACGGTAGGTAGACTCTGATGAGGTTTCGTTCGTCATCGATACAAAAATAAATAAATATGCCAGAACTTTTTCTTTGGCACAATGTTGCATATAAAATTATTGCTATAGATTCGAAAATAAATTATTTTACATGACAATATTATAATAAGGATAACTTTGCAAGTCATCTTCAGCCATGTAAATACCGAGATTCAATCTCACAAGGGAGAATAAAACTCAAGCGAACTCATATGTATTCATCAAATAATACAATGCAGAACGTATGTATTATTTTCTGATTTATTCGTTCACGAGAAATGGAAGACGTTTTTGTTGCTATATTTTTTTTGTAAATAAAATAAGAATTAAACCAAAATTCGCTATTAGATTTTGGCAGATAGGTTTTCGAGCTGATTTATAGATATTATCATGTACGTATTATAAAGCGATACTTATTTTGTTTTTCGTAACGCAGGTGACGGTTGGAAATATTAGCAAGAATCATCGTGAGATAGAAAAAAAAATTAATATTCATGAAGCCAACTATGGAATGTTGTCAGATCTGCAATAGATTGTTGTGTGAAATTAATTTATTCATAAAATAAAAATAGACTTTTTCGAATGAAACAGCAGCTACTGGTATTAGATGTTAATAAAAGGATGCAAGGCACTAAGAAGCAACATAATACATTTGGAGAAATACATGATCAAGCGACTATTATAGGAAGAAACGAATAAAAAAAAGACAGGGAATGTGTCTAACTGAGAACATGAATAAAAGAGGAAAGTAATAGAGAAAATAGCCCTAGATAAAACAAAGAGGATGTGAATGTGCTGAGGAGTTACTCACAGTGATACATACATCTATAATCATATCGGCAGTGATAGAAACAGCGCATCAATTCCCAAAGGCACAGTCACAAGTCGCTTCATGCTGCATACTTCAGTGGCAGATGCTTCTGCAAAAGTCGCTGCCCGAACAGTTTCTCACACGACAGTTACTCATCGCATAGTTGCACTACAACAATGTGTGCTCTATAAAGAAAAAAGTTCGAAGTAATTTTTCAAGAGTTACAGGTTGTTATAAGCTAGAAAGTAGCTACCGTATTTATAAGTCAGTGCAGAACTCAAAAAACGATGAGAACTTTACGAATTGAATTGGAGTTTATTATCAGTACCACTGAATGTTCATCATATTATGAGCAAATAAAAGTATAAATAGGTATGCACATGAATGTAATTGTGTGTCTTCGCCAGATCCATACCCGGATAGTTCCTGTCCTCAAACTCAAGTACCTTACACCTATATCTTACCTACATCCACACCCCATTTCATGGATGATGCTCCCACAATAGCTGTTCTTCAGCGACACTTTCTCTTGAGCTCCAGAGCAGGGAGCAATCACAACCGAAACTTAGCTCGTAGTCTCTCCCCTACTCATACCTACCTATCCACCCACATCCATTTCCCTATCGACTTCAGGTTGCTGCTTGCGATTAGGCTTAAAAGAGTTTTACCATACTCTTGTATTTCCTAATAAACTAAATCTTACACATTGATCTCTTTTTTTTTTTATTATAAAAATATTTTTCTTGCTTAAAAATAAAATTTTATCATAATCAGTACAAAAAAAGGAAAAGAAAACAAAATGTATCTGAATTTCACAATTTTTATAATCGATTATATTATTCAATATCATGAAAAAATAATGATCTAAATGAAGAATACGACAGCAAATCATCAAGTAATTATCGATAATTTTCATGAATCAATGATAAAACGATATGAATTTGTGAAAGTTTTGTTCAACCAACAAGAATATGAAAACAAAACTGTGTATAAGAAAATAGTAATATTTTTTATTTATGTTCTTGTTGATAATTTTGCTCAGCTAATATCATTATTCGGCTAATAGTAATAATTATTTCAACTAATTTTATTGTTGCAGAATTAAATGATTGAAAGACATTGTTTTCTGATAAATGATGAATAAATGAACATTGATCTTTAATATAATTCGAATTTAATGATAAATTTGAATGTATTTTATCTAAGCGTATTGACTCAACTTCATCATATGTAAAACTATTTTCATTGATTGATTTGGAAGTTATTGAATTAATTCAAATTCATATTTTTTTCTCGTGAAAATTATTCATGTCGACGTGTATAATATTCTGCAAGAGTAATTTGATTATGTGATTGTAATTTTATATCGAAATACTTTATCATATAAAGTACGAAGATTAGTTTTATCTTCTTTTAATACTATATCACAATTATCAACAGCTTTTTGTGGCTAAAAGAGAAATATTTTCTTTTATAGTTCAAAATAAATATTTGTTTCATATACCACCAATACATTTAAATGGCATGCAGCTTGTTTTAAACAAGCATATGTGATTTTGGGGTTGAAGTTTACTACAGAATGTATAACATCGAATAGCAAAAACAAAACAAGCATCAAGACATAATAGATCAACATGTATTCGATACCATTCATATGAATTATTTTCTGAATATTCAGTTTTCGTTTTTAGATAAGTCAAATAACATTCATCTTCAGTAGAATTTAATTCGGCCTCTAACCTATATATATGCATATGTATCAATGGGTTCTGTATCATTTAAATTCTCGACATGATAATATAATTTAAAGATTAAATAATAAACAACGTCAAATTATATATGAAAAATGGATATATGAAATTAAAAATTGTGACAGTATGCAATGTAGTATTACAATTGATTACATGAATGAGAAAAATATTTCGATTAGATTTAATACTAATTCATATGCAAGAAAAACTATAATGGAATAAAGACATAAAATTGTGATGAACAACAAGAGGATAATTTTTGATATTAAAGGGTGTGGGTGTGGGTGTGGGTGTAAGTGTAGAAATTGGTCATCTGTTCACTCGCATCCACATCCACACCCTAAGATAAAACAAGCGAAAAGAAAAAACTCCAGGGATGTACAGATCATTTTTCGACCCATTGTAGATTAAGATGCTTTGACAATCGTAATTGACAATTTACTAGACGAACAACATCCATACAATACAAAAAAAAATTGAAAAGTTTTTAAACCGCTCTCAAAGTACTGTTTCCGTTGCATGTCGTCTTGTAGTTTGTGGATTGATTTTTGTGACAGTCATCAACATGGACATATTAGACTGAGATACTTGCCATTGTGGACGCAGACGATGAGGCAATAGTTTGATCAACGCTTTTATGAACGTTTGTCGAAATACATGTGATGTTATTATTGATAAATAAAATGATTTGACATAGTTCATATAAAAACAGTAGTTTGTAAGGGTATAGGCAAAATTAATAATAGCCAGTTGTTCAGAGGTCCTAGCACTGGCAGGCATATTATAATACATATACACAATCGCCCATGGTAATGAAATGAAAGCTGTTGCTATAACTTGTGTAAAAATCAAAGCAATGAATTGTTTTCGAGAGCGATCTGGCTGTGTCCGTGTTGTTCCACCCTAAAATAAATGATGATTATCTATTTCCAGCGAAAATTAATGAACTTACTACTCGTTGACGACTTTGACGAACATTCCGAAAAGTCAGCAAGACAAATACAAGCATTATCACTGGTTGCATGAGAACTTGGACCACAAAATACAAAATATTATTGATCAGTGGATATGTTGCTACACATCCTACAACACCTTTATACTCAAAAAGAATGAGTCCACGAAGTGAAGCGAGAAAACTCAAGATGATAATTATACCGATCAACCATGGTATCATTTTAAGTTTAGCAAGACGACGCATAGGTGATGCCAGTTTACATGTACAAGTATATCGATCAATAATAGACATCAACAAAAAATTAATTGACAAATGAGGAAGAAATGAAAGCAGAAAAATATTTAACTTGCACAGATTGGGCATCTTCCTCCACGGAATATATGTTCCATATCTTGCACTCAGATAGAGTGGCAATGTATTAAAACAAAGAACGGTAACATCCATGATAGAACTACAGAGTAAATATATGCAACATGTATTTGACCGAAGATTAACTTGAATAAATGTTAAAGCATTGCCGATGAAACCGATCAGACCAAAAATGAAGAATATTAATGGAAGATGACTCACAAATCGTTCCATCACAAGATTGAGAATAGTGATTGTGTATGTTACTTTTGTTGAAGTGACCATGATTGTTGTGCTGTTCAACGACATTTTAATGAATTAATGTTCAAAAAATGACTATGTAACACTTCTATATGAAATAGCTCTTTTATTTATAGTATATCATTTTTGCTTTTCTTCTTCTACAGTCGCTTAAGGCTTGGATAACTGTAAAATGAAGTAAAAATAAGAAAAATGGAACATCATGACGTAAATACATAATTGTGAGTTGTTATAATCTATGAAATTATTGTTTTAATAATTAATAAAATAGATTCTTTGATAAAATGAGTTTGATTTGAAAATAAAAATTAATAAAGCTTCACTATTCTTTTGAGAAAAACAAATCAAACTATTTCTTTTATATGTTAATAAAATTTAATCATATAGATACAGAATGAGGAGATTATTCTTAATAAAAATTTTTTATGCATAGCTAAAAATAATGGATATAGCTCAAAGATGCCCGATGACAGAAAAGATTGACACATTAAGAAAACTACATTAAAAGTCTATTTTATACAGCTATCAATTTGACAATAGTGTATTATAAAATTCTGTTTATCTAGCAATGATAACAAATCTAGATCAGTTTTCTCATTTCTTCTTTGAAAAAAGATAAAATATTACAAATAATAAAATAGTGCTGACTGCAACGATCAGTATTGAAACAAATTTACAACTAGTGATCTAGACAAATCAGATATGGAAAATTAGATATTCTGTTTTTTTTTTAAATCAAATTCGAAATTGTTTTTTTCAATAGCTTCAAGTACATTACTTTTGTTTTGACTAACATAAAAGATGTACTGTATATTAACAAATATATATGTAGAATAAACACATATCCATCTCCAAATCTTCAAAGGATATTTAATTAATTTTTTTAATTATACTTTGATATGACATTTTCACACGCTAAAGGTGACAAAAGTTGAGAATAGTCTTTGTAACAGATTATCATATAAGAACAAAATGACATGAGCAAGTAGATTATCTTGAGTAATTGATATTATAGAATCGTCTTTTTCATGAACGTAAAAGGCGAGAGAGAGAGAAACAGAAAAATGAAAAAACTACACCTACACTCACTCACACCCTTAATGATTCGATTTCTTATCGTTAAAACTCTCTTATTTTCTTTCTCTCTTATTCATTGTTCTCCTTTTTTCATCGCGGCTTCTGTATTGTATTGTGGAACTCACGTATGTTTTCGAAGAAAATAGTGAGTGTAAGTTTTCAGTTCGAGGTTGGCGGCTCCCCCCCCCCCCCCCCCCCCCCCACCCCATTACAGACACTTAGCAACGGGAAAGAGAACATTACAGACATACCCCCCCCCCCCTCCCATTACAGACAGCCCCCCATTAGAGACAACCCCCATTACAGACCTGAGCAACCGCGCATAGAAGGCTTTCGATTATATATAATATATCAATGCTTTCATAAATACTCGAGAAAAGGTATTTTGCAGTTTAAACATCGAGCATCAGGAAAACAAGTTTCAAAGATATACGTGAGTTCCATATTTCAGCTTCTCTGGAGCTGCGTTAACAAGCTTTTTTAATTTATTTCTACTCTACTGATCCTATTGTAACATGATTCATGTTTTGTTCTTTTCTATTTCTTACGAAACTAGTCATGATCTCGTAATCTAGAAGCGTGTGAGTGTGGGGTGTGGATATGGGTCCTTATTTCAATCATATCCACATCCACACTCTCAAGACTATCAACAAATAAAAATAAATATGATTTCGGCACCATAGTTTGTATGAAAGAAGTGATTTTGAATAAACCAATTTACTAATTACATGTGATTAAAATCAATATCTAAATATAAAACAAACTTGTACGAGAAAAAGAAATGCTTGCTATTTAGTCTAGTTAAAATTCCTTTCTTAGAATATGAGGACAAAAGAACGAATAGATTTTCAGATTCGATTTTAACAATGAGTATTTTGTTCGTTAATACATTATGATGACTAGATGATCATCAGTGTTTAATAATAAACATGCAATGATGACGACAACCATTTCGCCAGTAATCGTTCGATCAATAAGCGATGAATAACGGTAAATTTGTGAATTTAAGTTTTTCATTATAGCTGAAGGCTATTTTTCGAAAATAACAATTTTCTATAACGTTAGATTCAAAGATTTTTGCAATCAAGAAACTATTTAAAGTTTTTCCGTGAATCTGAAAACTTCGATCAAACTTTATATTTAAGCTATTTTTCTCAATCAAATGATGAACAACTTTATTTTTTTGAGTTAATCTCAAATGTTTCAAGAAAAAAATCAATATTTTTTTCTAAAATAAAACTTTCGTCATATTAAGATTTAATAAAGACTATGGGTGTCAACTAAAGTAGAACACACACATTCATCTAAAGAAAATTGTACTTTTATAATTATCTTCATATACCCATTTATTAATGATATCTGTATATATCCGAACGATCACTAAAACGCTATTTTTTGTTTTGCCTGTATCGAAATTATTGGTTGGTTTATTTCTATTGGTCAATGATAATCTTTGTTCACAAAGAAAGAGAACAAATTAAATTAGATTCATTTGAAAAACAGATGATCAAGATACCATTAGTTACTCGTCTCTTCTGGAACAATTGAGAAAAAAATTGTACACAATATACAAAAAAAGTAATGATAAAACATGATCCTTTGGTTTTAAGCAATTTAGATATTTAAGAATTTTTCTTTCAAATAAATTATTTGTACAATCGATCTCTCTGATTTTATGATGACGAGCAATATCTAACATTAACTGAGGCATCAATTATATGATTATAGAAATTCGATCAAAAAATGAGGAAAACTGTTTCGTGCACTTTGTCGAATAAAGCAGTGAGATAAATGCTCACTTTACTTAAATCAATTTCTTCTTGTTGACTAATAAGTTACATTAACGGTTGATCTGAATGAAAAAGTATGTGAACGGTGATCATGTAGAAAATACATCGAATGAAATATGTACAATATTTTTTGTGCGAAGAAGCCAGAAGATGAATTGAGTAGATTGATTTTAAATAAAACAAAATAATAACAATAACTCTTTCTATTACTAGAATAAATCATCCTGTTTTTGTCTTCACTCTAAGACTTTCTTTTAAACTGCATATAAAACAATATATTTTCTAAAATTGAATGTACAATATTTAAAAAAAGTAACATTTTAAGACTGTGACTGCTCTACTCTAGTTGATACTCACAACTCAAATAGAATCAAAACCTGTAATAGATAGTTTTTGTTTTGGACATAATAAGAACAGCAGATCAAATTGGTTTAAAACTTAGCAAATTTCTTGAATCAGTTTTTTGTCTTCTAGATATGCCTCAATTAGGACGATGTACTGATGAGACATGTACCAATGAAACAAAACAATTGTACGAATGTCACTGTTGTATTCGTTTCATTTGTCTACCTCATTTGATCGAACACGATGAAAAAGCAACAGTTAACAAACAACAATTACAAACATGTATCATTCAATTGACATCTGTCTTATCTACATTCGAAATGATAATCGAAGAACATATGCGTGTAATTGAACAACATAAAACACTATTGGAAAAAGGAAAGGCTGCACTTGCAACTGCATCTTCTGCTAATGAAATGCAGAATATTCTTGATCAAGTACAAACAACTATTGCAGCAAATCAAAATAGTAAAATTTCTAAATGAAAAATTTACGTCGAATTCTCTTTCTTTTTTGTAGATGAAGTGATAGTTAAAGTAGAATCAGCACTAATGGAAAACTATTCAGTTGTCGGTCAGTTCGATTTTGTTTTGATTATGTATGAACTTCGTTATTTTTTTTTGTCATTCAGCTAAGAATAATTCATGTCAATATTTATCAATTGATTCAACGTGTGAAAATTGTGAAAAAACATTTTTAGATGAGTCGACGCAGTGTAATGCTCAACAAGAATTACAGTAAGTCATTATTCTTTTTTCTTTATTCATTTCGTTAGTTGAATTTTTTAGATCATTCAATCTCAGTGAGTCGAGTTGTTTTGTTCACGATGCCGGTATGTATCTTCTATTTTGGATAGATCTTTCATTTTTTGGTCAATGCATTAGTCATTCTCTCTCGTTCTGTTTAGATGTTTCAGAAGAATCGACGACAATACAAACAAGTAAGTCTATATTCGTAGTTAATTCAATAGTGAGATTTTCTAATTTAATTCTTAAAGTTAACCAAAATTCAATGGATATCGACAATAGGTCCACACAAACGTATCTCTTCAAGTAAGTTTTTTTCCTAAATCTAACAAGAACATTGCATATCTTAAAAATATTTTATTCTTTATTTTTAGTCGACCAATAAATAATACAAAGGTAAAGCAAAAAGATGATAGACATCTTGATAATCGTGAATTATAAAGAGTCAGCATTAAAGAAAATAAATTATTTAGGATGAAACCAACGATGAAATGAAACACATACCAAACTCAACGGTAATTAATTATCGTGGATTATGTCCATTGACATTTGATGGAGCATTTGGTCTAACCAAAGCAAAACATTTAATTCGTCTATGCAACAGTCAAACGATTAGCCAAAGGATATTGTATTCTCATTTTGTACATATACATTCTATTGAAGCTAATTATGCTAAACGTTTAATCAAGGCTATTCAACAAGGTCAAGATCCAAAGATAACAAAATTGTTTAGTGATGATGAAGACATTTTCAATAAAAATGATAAATTGGTATGCCCATTCTATGATAGTACAACGAATCCATTCCGATGTCATCCGAAGCAAATACCAAATATACCGTGTTATTTTCGGTGGACGAATTTCCAATACTTCATTTCACATCTGATAACAGCACATCATCTTACTAAGACTGCGATTAAAAAAATAGTTGATGGTTACAAATCAGATCCAACGACGATCATATTCGGCAAGGATGAAAAAATTGTGCAAAAACACTATCTCAAAACATAATGAAAATGTTTCACGTTATATTTTTATGGCTGCTAATCAAAGCTCTTTTTTTTCATATTTGTTATTGTCATGTCTCTTAGCTGTTTTCCTCTCTCTTTGAAAATATATTTCATATGTACAAGTGGAATTAAATTCATATGCAGATAGACTGATCGTGTTTAATTTCTAATAGAGATCTAATGTTATATTGGAAATTTTTCAGCTTGCAGAAATAATCAATTAAGTAGCATTTCAATAACTAACTGAAGAGAAACTAAACCTAGCGATATTAACGACTATAATGTAATATTTTCAGGTCATTTGCAAAAGTAAACTTCTGATACACTTGTCTGTAAAGTAGTAGATAACAATGCTAATGAAAGATATTGTCTATGAAGAAAGTATTTTCGGTTTTGATTTTTTTATTCGAAACGTTTAACTAGCCCGGAAAGAATAAAAATTTTCTAATATAAATTGAATGTCATAGTAACATCATTCATGAGTAAATTGAGGAACTTAATGCAACTGTAGAGAGTGACAAACTCGATGTAACAGTTAGTAACTTGAGGTTAAAAAAAGAAATTTGGACGACTTGTATCGATGGAATATTAAATAAATTACTACAATTTTTGTTGAATTACTCATTTCTATGGTTCAGCTAAGTTAGTACAAGTAGCTTTCGAATAGTATCAATTCTTTATAAAAGGGGTAAAAATATTGCAAAAAAAAAATACTTTTATTTCTTCGAATTCATTTCTGCTCACTGAATACGAGAGTTGTTCTTGCTTACTATTTTATGCGTTTGATGATTGTATAGGTAAGCACGAGCAAAAACTTGTGCTGTTTTTCAATCTCGAAATTTTGACGGAAAAGTTTAAAAAAAAACAGGTTTCGAGAATCGTCACTTTCCATAATGCCTATATGAGAGTATTTTTTTTTGTCATTTTTTAAAACCAGGCATCTGTAAAGATAATATATACTCGAAGCTCTAACGGAACTAAGTCCTATTTCGTAGTCCAATAAAATACAAATACTATAGAGGCAAATAGTGTATCTGCATTTTTTCTTAAATTTCAAAATGTGATGTTTCTCGGTCAACTGCATGGCTAATTTTTTATGAAAGGTTAATATCGTTTATCATAGAAAAACATTAGAAAACGAAAAAAAAAGAGTTTCACAACATTGTACAAAAATCAAATGTTAACTTCTATAATAAAAAAAACGTGTAATTGTTCGATCTATGTTCAAAAAGTTTATTCAAGGTCAAATAATAAAAACTCGGCATTTATTTCTCCAATACTTTCAATCAATAGTTCGGCAGGAACCTGTTCGCAGTTGATAAATGCTCCATCACCTTCTTCCAAAATAATATCTTGTCCAATTCGAATTTTTGCACCACTCTTCTCTTCATTATTTTTATAAGGTGTTACATATCCACTGCGCATGATCAAATGAATGTATCCTTTTGTTTTGGCAAAGATATGTTTTACAGATTTATTTGGCTGTAAAATACTCGCAAACATTGATATTGGTGCATGAATTGCAATAGAAGTATTATTCGAATTTTCAATATCGTCGATTAATAGACAAAGCTTATTCAATTTCTCTTCATCTGACCATTTTTTTGTCACATATGATGGTTGTAGTTTTGATTTATTTGGCTTAACCCATATTTGAATAAAATGAACCCATAATGAATTGTTTTCATTATATTCTGAATGGCGAATACCTGTTCCAGCCGATGTAAATTGTATTTCACCACGATGTATAATCTCTGTATTACCCATAGAATCTTTGTGTTGAAGTTCTCCATCAACGATATATGAAAAGATTTCATATTCTTGATGAGAATGTGTGCCAAAACCTTTTTTTGGCTCAACACGATCTTCATTAAGAACATGTAAACAACCGAAACCATTTGGATAATGAGGATCATAGTAAGAATCAAATGACCAAGTGTGATATGAATGTAGCCAACCATGATCAGCAAGACCACGTTCGTTTGAATAACGTGGAGTAATTTTCAGTTTCGAAGGCATTACACAGTTGAAAGTAAGTAGGAGGAAAAGTATGATTTAGGTGGTACACAATACTCATATATATAGGAAATTATTGGAGTATAACCGTCACAGTGACATTGCAGAAAAAAAAAACATTCATAACCGTGACGTCAAAGAAAGAAGAAGCAAGTAGTTATCCTACGCTTGTTCTCTTTCGTTGCATGACGCTAAAGAGAAAAATATAATATAAGAACAGAAAATACTTGTTTTTTTTCTTTTACCTAGTGTAGAACACATGGTTTGTCGATGACGAATGTATGCGTCATTTCAAAATGACCTGGATGAATAATTCGGTGGTTTATTTAGTGTAAAATTTTTAAACAAAATAGTTAAGTTTTTGTACATCTTCACATCACTGTTTTTTTCGATTTAGGTTAAAAAATCGGCACATTATCGTGGTAATCTAGACTTTTAAGAAACATTGAGATTAAAATCTGAATTTCTTGCGATTGTACTGATAATAGCGACTATGCATATATGTGCAACAATTATTTAATCGTTTAAGACCTATCGAAATATCATCAATTAACTGGAAAAATAGTGTTTTTCAACTGACTGACAAGGTCTGATCTCATATTAGAATTTAAAGCTTCATAAGATAATAGTGCGAAACTTCAACTTGTTCCATACGTAAATGCGAGAGTGTGCTTTTTTGATGCTGTACAGTGAATTCAGTTTTGATTAAATCTAATCGAGCAACTCAATAGTCTGATCAAAATGGGCCAAACGACCGAAATTTCGTTTAGGCAAAATATTCTTTTAAAAATGAAACCTGTATACTAACAACATATTATTGGCAGGCTCTAAGAAGAAGTTGAAACCATTGTTCATATATTGATCAAGCCAGAAAACGAATGCATGATCGAAATCGTCGCAAATGTCAAGAAATATGTTGTTGTTCAACGGAAAACATTTCTTGGTAGAGAACCAATATGAATTCATTCTAAGAATAAAATCCGTTAGATCCCGACTACATTTGTATCATTTGTCGAATGGATCTTGATGAAGATCATCACAGATCGTATGCAATACATCATCGAAAGATCGAATTAGTCCATATAGCGATAAGATATCAGTATCCTCCATCTATTCTAATTTTGCTTCTTAACTGTTCTATTACAATTATTATGAAAGTGATCATGGCATGGCGAACATATTTGTCTTACAGTGGATCATAGCACTTTGAATATTGCCAATGGCATTTTAAAAGTCTGTAATCTAATCTCTTGTTTACATTGTTGACGAATGATCGATTGCTAAAAGAGCTCTTGATGAGAGCCTGCTTTTTCTCCATTTAGTGGAAAAGAGAAGCCCAAATTTATTATGCAGATCCTCACTAACGATAGTCAAATGTATCAGAATCTAATTGAGTTGGATCAAACGAAAAGATCTGTGTGAATCGATCCAGTAGCTGATGCATTTGTATCCTATAATGATTTCACATTGCGTTTGATGATAACCAAGTAAAGAAATGGTTATAGTCATTTTCGTTCTTTATATCAATAAGGAATATTTTCATCGCAGCAATCACTTGTATGGAGTGCATGACAGACGGATCAAAAAAAAAATGGCAATAATGATTCTACTAACAACTCTTGACTCTTTCCTCTCTCGTGTGCTGTGAGTTAGAAAAAAAGCAAGAATGTTGCAATTCAATTGAGTATGGTATGGATGTTCTCTTAATTCATCTACAATCACACCCGCATCATCGCAAATTGAAAACGTATATAAATCGACTCAGGTTTTTGTCTTAATTTCGAATGTCACTATTGTTTGAAATCAAATAGGGATTCTTCTGCTCGAAAACCGTCGAATATTAGTCAAAAAAATATGCATATTGACTCTAAAGTATAGCACGTAAAGTAAAAGTACTTGACTAGACATCGAATTTCAAGTTGAAAATGATGTCGTCAGAAAGAGCACATTGAAGTAAAAAGTCGACACAAAATCTCATTGGTGTATTTGAAAAGACTATAACTTTATAAGACTGAAAAATTCACTATTTTCTACAAAACGACTAGATTGGGACAGTATTCGACACTTATCGATAGGAAAAGAATGGAATGCTTCAGAAGTCTTTAAGAGTTCTTACAGAGAAAAAACATTCTGTAACATTTTCAGGTCAAAAACTCGTGTTCAAAGCTTTCATTCAACACTTCAGATCTTTCTTATTATCTGAGTATTTTTAAAAGAAATATGGTATTTTTAAACAGTGCACATATCACTATCGAACTATAAGAACTTGAAACAGAACAACGATAAAAAAATTTTTTCTGTCCAATGCTGTTTCTTAAGCTAATAAAATTAGATCCATATTCTTTGAAACAATTGGTTCGTAGTGTGACACATCTCGCTTAGGTTTACTATTTATTTGGAGGTAAAAATAGAAGCTCTTTCATGCAGAACGCAGGAAAAAAACAACAGAGACTTCGATTATGAAGAGCCATGAAGTCTCTGAAAATTCGTTGTTTCCTCTTTGACATAAACAAATACTATCAACATCACTATAAATTTCGAATTCTTACTTAAGTCAAGCCAACCAATTCTATTTGATTGTTTATAGAATATAAATTATTTTTCTAAATTAAACAACAGACGTAAGAAATATCGTCTTACATTTTCGAAGGTTTTAAAAGCACCCAATAGCAATTGAATGATATTTATCTTTTGTTTTTTTTTTTAAATTTATAATGCTGCTATTGCACCAGGAAATTTTCCGACAATACACTAATGATGTCATTGACAACGTGTAAAACTTTCAACATCATTAATCGATATTTGGTTAGCTGTTTGTTTTCCTTCTAATCAAATTACAAACTGTAGAAGAAAAAATCATTCTGTAAATTCTTACTAATAATTTTTCATATCATGATAACCTATCGAAAACTGTAGATCTTCTGCTTGAATATTTCTAAGATCTCACTCGATAAATATTTTTAAACTCTTACAAAGAAACAAATTTTTCTCTATGAGTCAGAATACACTGGAGACATCAGTGTTAGCCATCTTAGCTGTTTCGCTTAGTTTATGGATACGGTTATTTATTAAAGATGGTGCCATCCAAAAAAAAAGTCATTACTTAGAAGAATGAATAGATAAAGAAAAAAAAATTGCATTGTCATCTAACATTATACGTCGCGACATATTGAAATCGACGTTTTCATGATAGATAATACTAATGTAATAGAAAAAGTCAGTAGAAAATTGTTAAGAATAGAGTAAGCAGCTTGAATCAATTTTTTTCAACCCTGATTAACTATCTAGGATTGTTGGAGGGGAGGTGCGATTTTCCAAAAGGGAGGGGGAAGGGTGCGATTGTAGGCAAAAAGTGTAATTCCAGATGCGTTCGAGGTAGTACAGATTACAACTCTCTAGAATACAGTACATTGAGAAAAATGCAAACAAAATTTTTTTGTTTTATAAAGTCTTGATATTCAGATATGTATTTCTGCACAACTAGAAAAGAACAGAACGATGTCGCAAGATGACAATATAATCTTTTTTTTTCCTGTTCTCCCGTTCCCACTGTTTTCTATTGGTCAAATATTTTGACGTGAATAAAAAAAAAACCGATTAAAGAACGAACAAAAAAACAACAAACAATAAATAACATTTATTCGTTGTTTCTTTTTCGTCTTGTATATCCGTACAAATTCGATCATCTGTCATCGTTTAATATTTTTCTCTAGTCTAATAAAAACAAAAAAAAAAAAGACCTCGTTGAAACAACAATTCCATTCATTATGGATTTACCATCCATTAATTTAATAACATCAGCATCACTCAATGATGGTATAAATCTTCCTTAGAAATAAAAAAAACAAAACTTATCATTTATATTTACTTATGTTTTTTTAGTCGTACGTGAATTGCCAGTATTATCATTGGCTAATCCAGGTATGGAACGAATTGTTGATAGTAGTACAGCTGAATATACATCAATGTTACTCAATTGTCGCGATGGTTCATTAGCACAACAACTTGCACATAAACTTTCAATTGTTGCAAATACAGCTACATCAATGTAAATAGATAACAATATATATTATGAAAATAAACATTTTTTTTCTTCTTAGTACACTCCGTCATCCGTCAGATCCAACACCATTATCAATACATACATTACCTCCTCTTTTACAAACAACAATACAGTATAATCCAAATATTTTTAATGGTATGAATAATAATATACTATTTTTTTATTATTGAAATTGGTTTTTCTTTTTCTAGGAGTTTGTCATACTCCATCATCATTTTCACGTCCTTTTTCGTTAGTATATTAGAAATTTATTTCATTTTATAATTATTATTATTAAATTTAGATCACCCACTAATCCATATACTCATTATCCAAATCATCATTTTCCACAACAAATCAGTCCGAATAACAGTGGATATAATCCAACAACAGCATCATCAGTATCACGTAAGTCAAAAAGATAAAAATATTTAAGCGGGAAATTTTTTATTCAATTATTTCTAGCTTATGCTTCACGTGGTTTTATGCCAACAACAACAACAACAACACCAGCAATAAATCAAACACCTGATTGTCAACCAATACTTTATCCTCAAACATCACCACTTGCTACTCATCGTCCAACACGACCAACAGCTGTTGTACCACCTTTACCAAAAGATCCAATTATATCATCACCAATCGGTTCAATGACAACTGCATTATCAATGACACCATTATCATCATCATCATCATCTTCAAATAATTATCAACAAGTTTCACCACAAAAATCATCAAATAATGAATTAAATAATTATCAAAAACAGGTGAATAAATTTCAGTAATCTTTCTTCTATATTTAATCGATTGAAAATATAGTTCTTTTCTTTTTTGTGAGAAAAGTGAAGATAAAGAACATATATGTATGCGAATTTCTAATGTAAAAGTCTGTGTCCTTATAATTAATATATTGTTGAAAAATTCAAAATCATAATCCAGTTTTGTTATTGTTAACATATCAGATTGAATTTTTGATTTTAAAAAATTTCACCAAAAACTGATGGAAAAAAAATACTATTCTAAATCAGTAGTCTCTAGAATAAGATTAATTCAGGATTACTATATCCTCATAAAGTGAACTATTCTTAGAATTCTTTTACATACAGTCTAGATGAATATCTAATAACAAATAAAAGTAAACATTTACTTTGAAATCATATTTAAATAGATTGTTAAAATAAATAAAATCATTATCTATCGAACAACTAATACTAGAAAAGAAAAACATATTCACACGTGCTACTTAAATTTTTCTTTTTTTCTCGTTATATTTTTAAATATTATATCGTACAAAACCGTTAGGAAAACAAAAAAAAAAAAGAAAAACATGTAGAATATATTTTATATTTCTTTTGTATAGATCGATACATTACAATCACATGAACATATAAATAAAAATTCACAATCAATAACAAATAATAATAATAATAATGCAAATGAAAATATGACAAAAAAATCTAGTAAGTTATGAATATAATTTATAAATAGAAGTTTCTTAATTTTCTTTAATTAGGTCCAATTCTTAAACCAGAACCACCACAACAAATAGAAAAAATACGTATTAATCTTACCAAAATACAACATGAAGAACCAGGTATGTTGACATTATAGAATAATTATAATTTTCTAATACTGTTAGTCATAAACATAACATAATCTTCTATTCTGAAATAATCTCAAGATCAAATGATTATCCCTTTTTTTTTTGTTTTTGGTGAAACACGATATAAAAAGAATGTTTGAAAGTAGACAGAATAAAAATTTGGAATTTCATACAGATATTGATATACAATCGTATATGAATAACTTTCTTGAAGGATTAAATAAAAAGATGAGATAAAAAAAAAAATATGTCTTCAGATAGATAGAATAATAACAATCTGTCTGTGATTAACAATAGCACATACATCCTATTTTACATTTGATTCCCGTAGGAATTGTGCTGACAGCTTTTTTACTCATATTAATGATATATTTAACATAAGAAAGACAAATCATTCAAACTCTGATTATATATATAAGTTTAGTATCGTAATAGATAAGATTGTATTGATCGCTTGCTAAATGATTTACTTAATATTCTTTTAAACATCAGAGAACTTTCTTTTTTTTTTGCAAATAGATATGCGAAATCTAAGCGAATTATGTAGTAATCATTCGAATGTATTCTTACAATACAGTACCTTCTTTTTCAATGATATTCTAAAAGTTCACTGAGTTCTAATGTAAATAAATCTAACATTTTTAGAATTGATAATTCTCTTATATTCGTAAGAACAATGGAATTTGAAATATGTTTTTTTGTTTTTGAATATCAAACACAGTAAGTATATGTTTACGAGAAATTAAATATTTCATGAGTCCCTTTAAGGTATATGTGCAGTAGAGAAAGTAAAACGGGATTCGCATCAAGTAAAGTTTTCTTTTCTATTATTACGAGAAATTTTCATCTATAATAAACATTACTTATTAGTATAATGTTGATCTAATAAACATCTATCATAATAATAAGTGTGTGTGTTTTTTAAAGATTGCTTTAAAATTTTTGTATTAAAAAAAAAAAATTTCTAATCATTTTTATTTAGTATTAATTAAAACTGCATCACCTTCAAAACAACGTTCAATTAAACCAAACATTCCACAACAATTAAATCATTTACCAGCTGATTTTACACCAGATTTAATTAAAGAATTATTACAAGATGGTTATTCACTTGATAATAATTCAGGTGAACGTTCACTTCGACAACGTCGTTCAGCAAATAGTAATACAACATCATTAAATAATTCACCAAAGAAAAAACGTATTCGAAGTTTATCAACAGAAGATGATGATGATGATAATAATAATAATGAACATGATGATGATAATAATATCAATGATATTGATAATGATGAAGAACAACAACCATTAAAAAAACGTATACGTCGTACAAATGATAATTCAATTAATCATAATTCAATTGATGTTATGAGTGCATTAAATAAAAAAACACGAGATCGTTTAGCACGTAAAGCATTAGATATTGATGCTGATCCACAAGAAAATACATCATATCAACGTTTTATACAATTATTAGATATATTTAATGATGATTATGAACGTCATCATGAACAATTTGAACAAACACCTGATGATCATTATCTTGATTTATTATTATCTGATCATACATTAGATGAAATGGCAATATTATCTGAAAAATTAAAACTTTCAACATATATGTCACGTATTGATCGTATGAAATTAAAACGTTTATTAGAAATATTATCATTACGTATAAAACAAGGTATTGAAATAAGTCCTATACTTAAACATGATATTAATGATGAACAAATTAATGAAGAAGAAGAACGTATATGGAGAGATATAGTATTTGAACGTTTAACAATGTGTGCTAATGCTTGTGAAATAAGTTTAAATATTATGACAACAGATAATATGCCAAAAGAAATTCTTATTGAACATGTTATTGAACATACAGCTTTATTTATTAAAGCACAATTAGCTAAAACAATATTTCCTGAATATGATCCATTATATAGAAATGATAATCATTCAAAAGGTATAAAAAATAAATTAATGAAATATCATTGAAAATTATTTTTTTTTGTTTTGTTTTAAGATCCTTCATTAACGAAACAAAAACGTTCAAAAGTTACAGGAACTAAATGCAAACAAGTTCAAATACTTTATAATAAAATTGTTTCACTTTTTCAAGGAATTACAGATTTAATGCCATTAGGAAAATATACAGATACAATTATTCTTGCTGTAAGTTTGGTTTTTTTTTATTATAATCAAAGATTTCTAGAGTACGACTTTTACTATCAAAGTTCTATTACGCATATTTGACATTTCAATAGGGGCCGCCACCTACTGATATTTCAATAGGACGCAAAGAATTTAATAATACTTGCAGGATTAGTTAGAGAATATTATTCTCTACAAGCCTATGAGAAGAATGTGGCGCTAAAGCTCGGTTTAATTTGAATTGACTACCAATTTAAGCAAATTCCGGAAGTCATAGAAAGAATTTCTAAAAGCTAAGAACCCAGGTCGACGAATACGGAGGCCATATACGAGCGTAATACGGCCTCATGTAAATCGTTGTATTTGTCCGTATACAGTCGTTTACGACTGTGCTTGTTTGACCTGAGAATGCAACTCGTCACATTTCTACATATTCGAATTCTTTTTCTTTCTTAAATTATAATGAAATATCAATTTTTATCTAAATAGAAGATCATTTGAAACCCAAAAGGAAATTTTCAATAGGATATCGTCTCGTTCATCTTCAATGATAAATTCTTAACTCTAAATTTATTCATATTTCTTTTTAAGATTTCTTCATTCACTGTTAGTTGTATTTATGTTGAAAATATTGTTGATATTCAAGCACATTCATTACGTATTCTTACTGAATTATTTTCTCGTTATGAACATCATCGTGATTCAATACTTGAAGATCTTCTTTTATCAATAGCACGTTTACCAACAAGTAAAAAAAGTCTTCGTTGTTATCGTTTACCATCAGGTGAATCTATACAAATGTTTACAGCATTAATTATGAATTTAATTCATGCACCTGTATCATTAGGATCAATAATAAATTTAAATATAATTGATACAACAAATGAATTATATTTATTAAATACATATACAACAGCACAAAATTTAGCATTTAAATTTTTAACATTATTTTTTCGTTCATGTGGAACAAAACAAGGTGAAGATGATTATCGTATTGTATTTGAAAATTTTTTAGCTGATTTACTTGTTACGGCTAATCGACCTGAATGGCCAGCATCAGAAATTCTTTTAACATTATTATCACGTATATTAATGACAAATTTTTCCAATCATTCATTACCAATCAATACACGTTTACAATCATTAGATTATTTAGGTTCAGTTGCAGCACAATTAAGAAAAGATACAATTGATAATGATGTTTTAAATTCAAAAGAAAATCAAGATAAACTTGATCAAATTGTTTATAAAGTAAAATTGTTGTTGTTGTTTTTTTATAATTGAATAAAAAATAAAATTATCTATTTTTGAAATAGACTTTATCAAGTATTGAATTGGATGAAGATGTTATGGAAGTTTATAAAACTGATCCATTACGTTATCATCGTAGTTTAGTTATTTATCTTAATGAATTAAGTTTAAGTGATCAAACAAGTCATGTAAGTTTCAATATAAAGAATTTTCTTATTTTGAATAAAATCAACAATTAATGTACTTTTTTTTGTCTTAAGTCAGAGATATCTAAATATGTTAAATTTCTTTTTATATATTTTTAGAGTATAGCTCTTCTATTCATAATATCTCTGAAAAAATATAAAAGTTTCTTTTTTTTTTATCTGATCACATGTATTAGAGATTTTCAAATGAGTAAGAGAGATGTTGCTACGATTGAAACTACGAGAAAAATATTGTCCGATTAGAAAACTGAAGATTATAGTTAAACGTTATAGAATACAATCAAATCAAAAATCGAAAGATTTTGTTTAGATGTACTACAAATAAAGTCTGTAATAGTTATCTTTAGACTTGGTCGTGCATATCTCTAAATTCGATTCAAAAGTGATGAATCGAATTTAAGTATTTTCATTGTTAGATCTAGATACGATACATTTTTAATTTTTCAAAAGATTAAAGAACTTTTCATATAATTTTAGTATGCAAAAATGTTTCATATTGGTCAATGGCTTCGTGATATAAATTTAACAGTAGAACGTTTAACTCAAACATTAACAAGACGAATGAAATCTGGTCAAACAGAATTAGTTGATGATGATGTTGATGAATCAATGAATAATAATAATAATAATTCTAAACCTTCAATATCAATTGAAGATGAAATTGAAATGAAAAAAACTGAAAAATTTTCTATACTTAAAATGCTTTCAATGCCTGAAACAGCACGTAAACAACAACGATATACATTAGATATTGAATATGATGATATATGTTTATTAATGCGTTATTTAACATCAAATAGACCATTTTTAAAAACATTTGATGTTTATCTTAAACAATTAGCAGCTATATTTCAATCCGAAGCTGGAACAAATATTCGTAGTAAAGCAATGAAATGTTTATGTACAGTTGTTGAAGCTGATCCAACTATTTTAGCACGTAATGATATTAAATCATGTGTTAAAGTTGGTTTAACAGATAAAAGTATTAGTGTACGTGAAGCAGCTATTGATCTTATTGGAAGATATATTGTACAAAAACAAGAACTTATTTTACAATATTATGATGTTCTTTGTGAAAGAAGTATTGATACAGGTAAAATCAAATATAAGAACATATGAATGTATACATTATTACTTTTCCGATAAAAGAAATTTTCTTCAAATCAAAGTCTTACGAGGAAACATTTTCAGGTGCTAAAAAGCTTTTCAACCGGGGATGTGATAACTAGATAGGGCATAGCTAGCAGTGATACACCCTAAGTTAGTTCGCGCCCAAGTTGAGATTTGGCTGAGATATCGACTTTTTACTAGAATTTGCCTATGGGACCCCATCTTTCCCATGAAATCAAAGTTTTGAATTTTGAGGTGAGACTTTGCCCATATCAAGGCCTCGGCTAGGGTAGTTCATCCACAAAGTTTCAGAATTTTCAAGCTAAGCATTCCCGAGATTTGAGTCTGTTAGTATAAACACAGTTTTTTACGGATATTGCTGTATGCATGGATATTTTGAAAATATTATATCTCGGGAATGCTTAGCTTGAAAATTCTGAAACTTTGTGGATGAACTACCCTAGCTGAGGCCTTGATATGGGCAAAGTCTCACCTCAAAATTCAAAACTTTGATTTCATGGGAAAGATGGGGTCCCATAGGCAAATTCTAGTAAAAAGTCGATATCTCAGCCAAATCTCAACTTGGGCGCGAACTAACTTAGGGTGTATCACTGCTAGCTATGCCCTATCTAGTTATCACATCCCCGGTTGAAAAGCTTTTTAGCACCTGAAAATGTTCCCTCGTTAGTTAGAGAGAGAATTTATAGGCAATTCAATCAAGTTACAACTTATTTTCATATTCTCTTGAAAGAGATCACTAATAAAACTAAATCATTTTTTTTTTTTAATTATTATATCATAGGTGTAAGTGTACGAAAACGTGTTGTTAAAATTTTTCGTGATGTTTGTTTAAATCAACCAAGTTTTAATCGTATACCTGATATATGTTCACGTTTATTACGACGTATTCATGATGAAGAATCTATACGTAAATTAGTTCTTGAAACATTTCAACAATTATGGTTTTCTCCAATACGTAATCAACAAGATGTACGACAACGTGTTCAAACAATAATTGATGTATTAGTTGATGCCCAAAAACAAAATTATACATGGTTAGAAAATTTAGTTAAAGAATTTCTTCAAACAAATGATAAACAATCAATTGATGATAAGAAAAAAGTTCGAGAACAACGTAAAGATGTTTTAAAAGCTATACAAGATATTATTAATGAATTAGTTGAATCAATACTTAAAATTGAATCAGCCAATGATCAAGTTCGTAAACACACACAAAAAAGTCAAAATTGACTTTGTTTTGTTTCTTGTTTAGGTTTCATCAAATAAAATGGTTGCAACATTTATAGCACTTTATGCATTAGGTAAAGCTAAACCTGAACATGTTTTACCACATGTATCAACTATAGTTGAATATTTAAATATAAAATGTACATCATATAATGATAATATTATTGTTCAATATGTTGCAAAAATACTTGAATTTACAGTTCCATTAATGAAATCAGCATCAGCAAGTATTATTTATTCATTAGAAGGAAGTTTAACAAAACTCCTTCTTGTTAGTGGTCAATTAGTTATACATTCAAGTATAGCTTGTTTATCAGCTGTTATTCGTTTATCAAAAAATACTCAACTTGTTAAAGATGTTTTTATACGATATCATTGTAAGTAAAATGATATAAATTATAAACACAAAAAAAAAAAAAATCGAAATCATTGTTATTTTGTTTTTTTTATTTAGCTATTGTTGTTCAATGTCAACAAAAAATTTTAGAAAAACCTAATGAAGAATTTAAAGGAAGTGCACAATTAGCTCGATCAATTTATATTTTAGGAGTTTTATGTAAATATTTTGATGTAGAAAAAAATGAATTTGATGATCTTGAGGTAAATAATTTATTTTTTTATTAAATTTTTAAATCATTCATTAATAGATCAAACATTGACTGAATGATTATTTGAATTAAACTAAATAATTAAATATGAAGATTTTTGAGATTGCTAAGAACTATATTAGATTAAAAGAAAAAATTTCTTCATCTATTATTGCAGACTTATTACGGATAAAAACCTTGTTATGAAATAAAAATTTATTTTTCTACTTCTGTGCACCCCCGCTCAAAATGTTTCTGGCTACGCTCATAGTTCAAACTTTTCTTAAAATATTCAAAACTCAGTGGGATCTACATGATGCAAGATTGAGAACTTCTCTTGTTCGAAAGGATCGAAGTCCTTAGTAGCTCATTTTTTGGTTATGCTACTATGTAAAATCTTTGTGATAATGCACAATGAAAAGAAGCTACGTCCTTTTTCAGTTTATTGACAATTAACTTAGTATAACTAATTTACATTGAAGCATATCATTTTTGCACTACTTTTATTGATCATATAAAATTCTAATATTTTATAGTTTTCTGTGGATGATCTCTTTCAATTATTTATATTTCTTGTTCAACGACCTGAATCAGTTGTTAAATTAAAATCTCTTGTTGGTCTTGGTTTTTTTTTACAACGTTATGGACAATATCTTATACGTGATACAGTTCGTCAATTATATCATACATATTTACTTGATCGTCGTCCAGAAGCTGCACAATTACGTTGTCAAGTTTTAATAAATTTAGAAGAATATTTTCGTGATTGTATACGTCGTATGGCTGAACAAGATGTTGATTATCTTCATATAACATCAACAGTAAATTCAACAACAACAACAACAACAACAACAACAACAACACATGATGATGAAAATAGCAATGATGCTAGTGGTCCAACAGGTGCTAGTCTTAAAGATACAACTGATGTACATTCAGAAATGGCTAGTTCAATAGCACAATGTTATTTACGTATTGTATTAGATACATATTTAAGTGAAGATGAAACAATTCGACAATGTGTACGAAAAGTTGTAACATGTATATTAGAACAAGGTCTTGTACATCCTGTACAATTTATTCCATATCTTATTGCAATGACAACTGATCGTGATACAACAATACAACAAAGTGCTGAACAAAATTTACAAGATTTAGATAAAACAAATCCAGGTATTATACAAACAAAAGTTATGCATGGATTTAAAATGAGTTATCAATTACAAAAATTACTTGCTATAGCAAATAATAATAAAAATAATAATCAACAATTAAATTTACAATTTGATATTATTAGAGGTAAGAAGTGATAAATTTTGAAAATTTTCTAAATAAGAACTTAATATTTTTCTCATGAGACATTCTCTAGAATTTTCAAGAAAAAGATTTCTTTAGATATACAGATGAATGACACATAAAATTAATCTCGAAAATATTCTCGTTAAGATTCGAATTCAGCTGCTTGCAGAAATTATGTTTGTGAAACTCATTGAATATTTTTCTTATTAATTTCTAACTGAAAGTGTGTGATTGACACTCAAGGAGATCTGACGACGTTGAGCTCCGCTCGGAAAATGCAGAATAGTTTTTATCAATTACTTGTATTCTACTACTAATACAGCCTACACATTTCTCACAAACATTCAATCTTGACAATGATCTTATAATAATTGAGTCATAATTGGTATTTACTTTTAGAGTATAGCTCGATGGATTTTACGCGAAGATGCTAAGATTGCCGGAATGTATAAGAAAATATCTCATACGGATCATAAAAATTCAAAAAATCTTGTTAGGAAAATAGAGAATAGCTTACAATAATTGAAGGGTGGAAACATAGGTGAGCATACTCTACTTAATGATGTAAAAGTTTTTGTTACCAATAGAAAAGATTGGTATCGATGACATCATCACTTTGTGATAATATTAAGCCATCTGACAGACAAGTCCAATAGAGAGTCTGAATGTATTTATCGTCTTGTACGGATCATTGAAGAAATCACTTAAAGTGACTGAGAGACTTTTGAGAAAAAATATAGAAGCTTTTTTTAAACAAATTTTTGCAATGGCTAAGCTCAGTTAAACAGAGCTTTTCAAAAACTCTTGGTTTTTCCATAGATTTTTTTAATTCAGACTTCAAAACATTTCTATTAAAAATCAATCTTACATTTGGAACCAGTGCATGAAACTATATTAGATGATGTACGGCACAAGATACTTTCTGGACAAAAAAAAATGTAACCAAGGATTCCTTTCAGGTGTTTTCCGCTGAAAAATTCTTTTTTTTTCCAAAATCCATTAGAAAGTCACATATCCTTCTACTATGAGAAAAATGCGCAATGTAGACGAGATTCAATGCCATTTTCGTGACTCTTGAATAATAGTTTGGAATTCCGAGAATATTATCATTCTAATGATTCATACATAGAATCAAATAGTTCATGTTTTTTATTTGTGTTGGATACAAAGCATTGCATAGATGAATTCAAGATGTGAAAAATTTTTCATGTATTTAGGCATGACAAAAGTAGCAGTAGCTCCCACAAATAATCAACAATCACCATATTGTTCAGTAAATCATTTTCTTTATTCATTAATTCGTTCATCACGTGTTTATCGTCGTGGTTTAATATCTCAATTATTAAAAATGTTTGATAATGATACAACAACAACAACATCAACAACAC
The DNA here is from genome assembly GCA_905250075.1 of Rotaria sp. Silwood1. NCBI lineage: Eukaryota > Metazoa > Rotifera > Eurotatoria > Philodinida > Philodinidae > Rotaria > Rotaria sp. Silwood1. Next base: position 142,359 of record CAJNOP010000495.1, read on the forward strand.
TTGAAGAACAATTATTTGTTGCTGATAATTTAGCTTATTTTCCATATCAAGTACAAGATGAACCATTATATTTAATTGAACAAATTGATTTAACAGTTAGTGTTAGTGGTTCAACACAATTACAACAATTTCGTGATTTATTAAAACAATATTTAGATTATATTGATGATGATGAAGGTATTGATATAAATAAATTAGAAGATAAATTTTTAAATTTATCTGATACAATTATTGATGAATTAAATCAATGTTTACGTACATCAAAATCTACTATGTTATTATTATTATTAAAATCTTATCTTAAAGATGTTTATAGTTTAAATGATACAAAAATAACTGAATATGATCATACTGAAAGTAGTAAAATAACAGATCGACCTATAATATCACGTAAAGTAAATGTTAAATTTGAACCAAAAATAATTCTTGATACAATAAAACCATCAAATCATATCGATAATATTCAACGACGTAAACAAATTTTAAAAGATTTTGCTGATTTTAAACGTTATTTACTTGCATTTGATACAGATACAGATGATACAGTACAAACTATATCAGAATTATTACCAACAACATCATTAACATCAAAAACTAAGAAAAAACCTGGTGGAACAAATAAACGACGAAAAGTTATGATCGATTCAGATGATGACAGTGCCGATGGCAATTTTCAGCCATAGTCTATCTTTTCTCTTTTGTTTTATATAATATATATTATGTATGTTTTTTTTTTATATGATGACCTTTGTTTATTCTCATGTCCACTACAATGTAAAAATACCTGTGTGTGTGTCTTGTTGAAATTTTTCTTCTTTTCGTATATAACTAATACTGTACAGCGAAGCAGAACAACAAAAAAAAACATAGGAATTTTCTTTTTCGAAGAACGATGGTGGAACTGAAGATTTTGATTATTAGTAATGTCTCGGTTTTTTTTGTTTGTTTTTGCAAAAAAAAAAAAAAGAAAATTAAATAAAAGTCAAGTGTTGTCTTAGGTAAAATTAATTAGTAATATCATTTCTTTTCTGGTGGAAAATAAGACGGCGATGATATTTTTTTCATCTGGTAGACATCAGTGTTAAAGTTTCATACATGATGAGCGCTTCTAGATTAAGTAAAGCATAAATCTCGTTAAAGTTTGCTTTCGGTCATCTTTGATGTGATTGACTTCGTTCAAAATTCAGTGTTTAATCATGTCAAAAAGAAAAGTCTAGGGAGTACAAGGATGATTTGTCTCAATGAAATAATCCAATCATAATTTATATCTATTTGTCAACTATGAAGCGATCCAATTAATTAAATTTGCAACATGTATTTCAATAGCTATAAAAATTATTGGAAATATTACTAATTGGTAAACTTTCATTTTTGATCTCGAACAGTATGATAATCTTCTTGTTCGAATAAAAAGTTAGTTTATTCGAGCTATACAACTTGTGAAAGTATTCGTATACTAATGAAAATGACATTGTGCCTTTCTTTTAATTCATACTGCAGCTCGAGACTTCTGAAAATGGGAAAATACTTTGAAATGACTAGTGAAATTTAGTGTTCACTGGAGAAGAGCAGCTCTGATATCCTCAAAAATAGAAACAACTTTTATTGAATTTCTTTTTTTTTAATCTTCACTGTTGCCGTGCAAATCCGATTAGTTTATGAATTATCATCTGTTATTTTGTATATTTGAAACTCAACTAGTCGGAGGGTGTGGGTGAGAGTGGGATGTGAATGTGGCCGTATGTGCTCTTCACTCACACCCACACCCACTAAAAATTGACAGCACGGATCTGTAGAATTAATATCAAGTCACTTTGTAAAAGAGAATGACTAGCTAATATTTTATACTCACATCGAGCAACAATAAACACTCTTATTATTCATTGTCTGTAGATCAAGAAATTAAATTGATTAATATGACTTATGAGCGAGATTGAATACATGTTAGATAATTATATTCGGAATGAATCTTATGAAACAATCAAGTGACTATCCAAATTATAATTTAAACACAGATGTAGAAAAAGAATTTACAAAGGTCTGCATTTGAAGAAGTCTTTTTTTATTCAAAATGCGAACACATGGTTTCGAATCATGTTCCGCTAGATACTTCGTTTTTGGTATAAAATACGTTTTTTTTTTCATAGAAGTGTCTTCTATTTGTTTATCCATAAATTATTTTATCATATTTGCAGCATTGTATCATAGGTTTCTTAATAATTTGTTTGTTGGAAATTCTTAAGTTTTCATTGGAAAATATATTTTAGTCAATATAACAAAAGTGGAAGTATAGTTTACTTAAAAATCGTTGAACCATAACAAATCATTTGAGTATGTCCTCTGTATCTCTCATTTTTTGCAATATTGACTACAATAAATCCTTCCCAAAATCTTTAGAATTTGCACGAAAGAAGTTAGTAAGAAAAACAAACGAATTTACAGAAGAAGAAAACAAAATTATAATTTTTGTTTATCACCTAAAGTGTAAATCGAAACGATGTATTTACCTTTGGTCATGATAAGAGAATAGATGTCATTGGAATTAGATAATTTGAAGACGATTATGAAACAAAAACTCTGATATATCCTCTTGTTAGTTGATTTCAATTCGTCATCTTCTTATCTAAGAATATATAATCTGATATTTCTAATTAAACATGTACATCTCTTTACAAAGTATTAAATAAATAGATTATCAAAATATTTCAACTTTTATTGATAATAAAGTAAATAATGCTCTTTGACAATTCATACAAGAAGTCAATGATGAAAAATATACGTTGAACGGAAATTTGAATGAGATACGATGATGACTATAAATAAGCATCCACTACTTTTCTATTTAGAAAAATAATTTCTTTTAATGATTCAATAATATAATAAAATGAATCTACGTTTCTAACAATGGATATTACTAGAAATTCAATGAAGAATTTTCGAAAGTGTTGTATGACTGATCGTTGCATGGACAAACTCAATTTAATTTTCATAGCGCTGTCAAGTTTAATATACTTTTTTGTGAACAAAACTAAAGGAAAAAATTTGTGTTTATATAGAAAAACAGAAGAAGAAAAAGTTAGCCACTGATATCGTTGGATATTTGTCGATGACGAATGTAAAACCAAGCAAACTGTTTAGAGTATAACATTGACATATAAAACTTTTCTGTTAAAAACAAAAGTAAAGCCATAAGAATTAAAATCATGATTAATCCATGCACTGGTGCGTCATCATCATTTAATGCGATCTTTATAAAAAGAGGAAAATCATTTAAAGTAGTGGAAATGTTATAACGTTGACCGCCTTTATAAATTTGTTTCGTATAGTAATGTTGCCAGACTAAGTTCTGTTTATCAATTTTAGGTAAATAAACTAAACGTGATGTGGCTTGATATGTATAAACAGGAGCAACTAAATAATCTGATCCAAACATATATTGATCTTCAGATTTATAACATTCAATATCATCGTTAAAGTCATAAAACATTGGTCGTAATAGAGGTGTTCCATTTTGACTTGAAATATTCAAATGATATTCAACATAACCACGTAAAGATTCGCGCAGTTGAATTATTTCAATAATTTGTCTACTATAATTAAATAACCATACTTCATTATGACCACCAGAAAACCCACATTCATTGTCCGGCAAAGGTGGATAACGATAACCATGTAAACGAAATAGAGGACAGAATGCTCCAAATTGAAACCATCTCAATATTAGTTCTTGAAATTCATTATCGTCTAAACCAACAGGTTGATAACCACCAATATCTGTTGTCCACCAATAAATTCCAGATAAAGCAACATTTTGTGCTACTTTAATCTGTTTTAATAATTCTTCCCATGACGAATTAATATCACCGCTCCACACAGCTACATTCATCAAATGACTACCTATCCATGCTTGTCTACTGAGCATAATTATTTCTTCTTCCTTTTCTTCTCTTAGTCCATCCCAAAATGTCCGTTGATGTTCTCTTGCCCATACCATTGCAATTTCATCATCATGTCGACCATACCACCATTGTAAGCCAGGTTGAGTATATTGCGGTTCATCAGCATCTAACCAATAAATTTTGATATCGTAAGCAAAATAATTCTTTTTTATTTTATTCCATATGTATTGTCGTGTAGCTGGATTAAATTGATCGGAAATATAAAAAGAAACATTATTAATTAGTTCCGTTGTTGCTAAAACACTTCCGTTAGCATCATGAGTCAATAAACCTGTTCTATTCATAGTCATGAAATTTTCAGAGTCTTCTGCTACATGGGGCCAAACAGATACCATTAACTTCATTCCGTACGATTTTAATTCATTTATCATTTGTGGTATATCTGGCCAACATGTGCTATTAAATTTCCAATCGCCAAGTGCTGACCAATGAAAGTAATCGATGACAATAATGCTTACTGGTATTTGACGATCATAATAACCTTTTGCTACGTCCAATAATTCTTTTTGAGTGCGATAGCGATTTTTACAATGCCAAAAACCCGACGCAAAATTTGGTAACGGATTTGGATGACCAACAACATCAACATAATTTTTCATAATAATAGGATAGAATGATGGAGAGATAGTTTTTTCTTTAGGTATTGTCGTAATCCATAAATCAAGTTGATGTGTAGCATTTGCACTCCACATTATTTCTTTATCATTTTGAACATCAAACGAACCATAACCTGGCTGATTCCAAAGAAATCCAAAACCTGATGTATGTATGTACCATGGAATTGTTACATCACCATTTGCTGGTGCAGTTGATGAAAAAACAAATGGTAAATTGAAATTATGATATGGCAGTGTTAGATTGCTACCATAATGATGTTGTCCTAAACCATATAGATATCCATTTTGAGCATGAGTATAAATCAATGATAATTTATAAAGAGTATAAATAGGCGAATAAGCGGAGACTGGATAATTATATGGCAAAAATGTGATTGACTGTACTTGAATGAGAATGAGTCTATCTGATTGACGTTCAATTAACCATGATTCATTATCGTCACTTATGCTAAATTTAATATTACCATTAATAAATGTATTTCTATTTAGCTGTTGACAATCTTCTTTATCAACGATTGGTTTTTCTGGAAGTAATGCTTGGTAGTCTGGTGTCTGTATAATTACGTCTGGACTAAGACGTATTCGAATACTATCATAACCCCATGACTCTACTTGTAATTGTTGTTTTAGACCATTCGAATATATATTTGTAGTAAATATACAGAGTGATGCATCACCATATGAAATCAACTGAAGGATAAGCAGAATAATAAGTTGATAATAATATTTATAGATGATCAATATCAACATTGTGAATTGATTGTACTAAATAAAAAGAGTAAAAAAGACGCGGTTAAATAAAAGCTTCTATTAATAATAAAGAACGAGAAAAAAGATACAGATCACTAGCCTTTTACGTATCGGGCGCGTTATGATCATTTTTTTTTATCATTCATTCTCTTCTTTCTCATCCAGTCTCATGGACTGAAACGTGTGTAAACGAACGAAAAAGAAAAAAGTGGTCGTTTTCACTCATAATCGGGAGCAACAATTGTGAGCAAAAACGACCAGCTTTTATTTTTCTCTCTCCATTTACATGCGTTTTCAGCAGTTTGTGACTGCCTGCGTTCTCGATACTTCTCTCTCTTTTATTCTCTATTCATTTATACAGACACATGTTGTACACATGATTTCTCTCTTAGTCGTCGTGTATATTCTCTTTGTACAGGATGACGCAAAAAAACTTACGCCTTTTTGCAATATTCTTTCTGCTCTTTCAGAATTCATTTTTTTTGTGAAATTCTTTCTGCAATAGATAGAGCTGGGAAAAACCTACTGAATAGAGATTTTTTTATTTTGAAAACGTTCGAGCGTAATTATAGACAAATAATAAATTCGTTAGATATGAAATATATGCTGGAACTGTATACTCTCGCCGGAAAGCAAACAAAAGATCTTTCCCTAACAGTTACTGTAAGTCATCAGAATGTCGAGGCAGCTTGAAGAAGATAATAGAACGAGAAGCAAACTATTTGAATCTAATATAGAAATGTACATTCAACATTCTTCTATCGAATACGAATATCAAAATAAAAAATACATTGCATCAATATACCATTTTCGTGTATTTTGAGGATAGATTTCCATAAATGACAGTGGTCAAAAATGATTTCATTCTATACACTATTATATAAAAAAAAACGTCCGGTGACCTCCTCTTTCAATCGTTGAAAACCGCAGATCGCTATCTTGAGTGTGTGGATGTGGCGAATACAAGGCTGCCACCAAGACCTTTGCACATATGCTTCTCATCTATTCTATATTTCAAAAATTTTATGCGTAGTCACTGAGAGAGAAAATTTTCAGGTAGAGTGGGCATGGACGTGAATGCGGGAGGGGGGGAGGAGCGGGTTTCTGTGATACATGCATGAATGTAGACCTTTTCTTCACCCTTAACTCACACCTATACCTAAGGGGGAAATGCGTATTTCTGTATTTATATGTATTTCTATGTATTCCTAGGTATTTTCAGGAATTTCTATGTATTGCTAAGTGTTTTGAAACACATAGAAATACTTAGAAATATAAAGAGATACGGAAAAACATCAATACGCTTTTTTCCTCACTACCTACACCACACCCACACCAACGACAACAGCAAGCCCATATCCACATCCACACCCATACCGACACTCATATCCATACCCACACACCCACACGCACTCACACCTACAACCACATTCACACTGGTACCCATACAGCACTCACAGCTACAATCACAGTCACATCGGCACTCATACCCACACCCCACACCCAAAAATGATTTCTGTATGTATCATATTAAGTTAACAAGTCAGAATAATTAACGTTAGAAAGGATCAAACATGTTCATCGAAACAACGAAAAATATTAGACGTCTTTTTTTAAAAAATCCGCTGTTGAATATTTGCTGACGAATAAAAAAAGAATACTCAGAATTTCAATAATAAAAATGTTCACACAAATAGAAGAGTCTTACAATATTTTGTCGCCGACGATTATTGCGTTGGTTTTACTCTTACTGTTCTCTTGAAATATACTATCGATTCTCTAAACTTTGGTCGAAAGAAAAATATCGAAATAAACATGACGAAAGTAAATATATCGAGAGGTAAATATATCGAAGAGAAAAATATCGAAAAGTAAAAATATAGAAACATGTAGAAGATGAAAGTTAGAGTGTGGGTGTGTGTAGAACAAGAGAAGAATCACACGCACATCCATTTCCACACTCTTATTCAAATATTTGGCAACTGATCAACTTCACGAAACCACAAGAGAAACGCTTATAAAACATATGTCTCCGACGTTCTTTCCGTGCATCAAAGAAAAAAAACGTACAACGACATTAGAAAGTTGAATAGATACTCTATTTCATCGATATACTAATTATTCAATTATTGCATGTGATCTTCTTACTGAATTTTCTTTTGTTGTGGCAAAAAACAATGATCTACTCAGTTAGTTGAGAAAACGCTAGTTTGCCGTTCAAACGATGTTTAATGTCACATCGTTTAAACAACAATATATTGATCAAATTACGCATTTATCACAAAAAAAACGATTCTTTATGTCAAAAGAAAGGATCGTGTTCTTGTCGTTTAAACTAATGGTTCTTCATCATTGATATGTGGTAAACGATTCTTTGTTTGAAAAAAATACGATTCATTATTCACCTAGTGTTATTGATGTGATGATGAATAATAAACCTTCATCTTTTGTCAATATCTCGTCGAATTCAATGAGTAGGTCTCATTTCGTTTTCGACAGAAAGAAAGACTAAGTTTCTAACAAATCGAGATACTTGTCTAAACAAATGTAATTTCATACATCTCTGAAACAAAACATGAGTAGAAGTCTTTTGTATGATCATCAAATTTTTTCTGGATTCGTGATTATACAAAAGACTTATACTTATATTTTAGAGATGCATGAAATTACATTTGTTTAGATAAGTATTTCGACTTATTAGAAATTAAGCCTTTCTTAAATGAGACTTACTCATTCAAACTCGATGAGATATCGATAAGAATTGATCCCGCTTTCTTCTGGAGCATTTATTAGTTTCTAATTTTTTTCTATGTTCCTCTCAAGCTGTTTATATCTTCTCGATCGCTCTGAGATAATACCTGTCTTGTACCTGACAAATGTACTGTCTGAACCTTCTCGAGTCTTTGTTACTAACTATAAAGTCTCAATTATTCTAATACATATAGTGTAATATAAAATTATGTAGTTATAAGGTTGTGATATATGATAATGTCGTTGAGTAATGGAGGAAGGAGAATCTGATTGGGTGTGAGTGGGGGTGTGGGTGCAGTGTGGCTGTGAGTGTTGAGTGTGGGTGTGGTTGAAGATATCCATACACTTACGCTCACACCCACCCCACACCACATTCTCCGCAAATCCAATAAACTAGAACCATGTTTCGGTTACATTTACTACACACAATCTCATCTACTCAATCAATCTTACTGGATTTTGCCGACAGTAGTTAACAATGATGGAAATTTTAACATTAATTTGACTCGAGTCAAGTCAATCCTGAATTCGTTAGTCTAAATTATAATCAATACTAGCTCAAAATCATTTCTCTCGAAATAATGAATCGACCGCTTTTTTTCAAGAAATATATTAAGAAGTCATGTTCGAGGTTGAAGTCATTCCTTTTGTTGATTTTTATTGACTTTCTCTTTATGATAACATCCTATAGATGCCGCAAAAACTATTAGTACGATATCGATAACGGTGAAATTTTCATTCTTCATGGGTTCAAAAAAGTTTAATTACGAAGTTATCAGATCTAGGAAAGAACAAGTCAAAACATTCACTATTTATTTTTGTGAGACTGGATATTCTATATTCATTTTTAACTTTTACTGATGCCATTCACACATGGTCTTCGTTATTTCATTGTTTGAAACTAATTACGGCAATTATTGAACTTTTCTCTATTAGATTAGATTATTTTGTGTGCTCTATCTACTACATTTATTTTAAGATATGTTCTTTCTGGTATCTTTTTTTTCGGGAATATTAGAAGATCTATACTGTGTTCTTCTATACGTACTCGAAATCGTTAGCATATCTATATATATTAGTTCTTTTTCTTTGTGCAACCCTGACGGGATAATCCTTTTAAAAAAAGAATTCACTTTGTTGAGCTAAACAACTAATCCTGAGAAGTAAGGAATATTCTGAAGATTTTCGGCAACCAATAAAACAACATTATTTATTGAGTAAATGTCTTTGGGAAATCGCTGAAATTGTTCGAACTGCAAAATCTACGGTTTGGGTATATGGATATGGGTGTGAGTGTGGGTATGGCTCAAGAGAAGAATTGCGTTCACATCCACCCATACTCACCCATTCACACCCCACATTCACACAGACTTCCTACATTACATCAAACAAGCTAAGATTTCAAAAGGATGAATCATTGTGTCTCTGTTGGCCAAGTGTATTACGAAAAAAAAAGAAAAAACCATCACGCGTTGTAGTCATGATAAGATAAAATATTTTGTTCTCATATAAATATGAATACCTATCTGTAGAAAAGATATTCGAGACAACAATGATTACAGCAAACAACGACGGTATAGATAAAGAACGCATCATCAGTAACACTCAAATTCCAGACAAATGTTTCTGTTCTATTTGCCATTGTCTTCTTTGGGAGCCTCGTTCTTGTGCTAGTTGCCAAAATCACTTCTGCCGAAGATGCATTCAAACTTGGCTGAACAGAAGTGAGACATGCCCTTTTCGTTGTATTATCTATGAAGATAAACATTGTTCACCTTATGTCTCGTCAACTTTGAACTATTTACAAATTCGTTGCTGCTACGAATCTTTCGGTTGTCAGCGTATTATATCCTATGATAGACTAGAACACCATGAAAATTCTGAATGCGACTTTCGTCCTAGTAATAAGAAAATTAATCAACAACAACAAGAATGCGGTGTCGAGAAAAACAACGGACTATCTCAACAATGGTATCTGATCAAAGTAAAATGCAGTGAGACTGTGCAAAATATCTTTGATCATTGTGTTGATCGACTTCGTTTGACATCTTTTCATCACCTTTTCATCATATATACAATAATATACCTGCTTTTAAGAATCTTTATTCAACGTATTCCGATTTATATCACCATCATATTTGTCTGGCTCGGTCATGTCGCAAGAGAGGTATGGATTACTGGTTTCAATGGTCTTCAACCAGCTCATATCATTAAACGTCTGGCACAATTTATAGCCAAGGACATTGGCATTGTTTTGGCTACTATTTGTTGGATTTACATCACCCCATTCTATGTAAATGCCATAGTTTTATGTTTATTGACTGCTTATACTCGTGTGAAATTTCAAAATCGATACTAGTCATATGGATCCAATCGAAAATAAAAAATAGACGTTTTCTAATCTAGATTTTCTACTCCATGGCACCTATCTTGAAGATGTACGTGACAGTGCAAGAGTCTTCTCTTTATTCTCATTTCATATCGATACTCAAATTCTTCTACCACATCATCGCACACCCTTACATACAATCTTCAGATTGTTTCCAGATAAAACTGAGCATAGCTGGGTGGATATAGTTTCCAGTTTCATCCTCTAAATTCGATTAAATTTACAAAAATCACTCTACAAAATCAAATAACCAATTGAAATTCTCCATAAAAATCATTTATTCTTCATAACTAATAATTTTTTTCTTAATCTGATTAATGCAAAAAAAAATTTATCTTTTATATAAATATCACATAGAATAAACTTCTCGTTTTTGATTAAAAATAAATATTAATAGTTCAAATTGATTTTCTTTTATATTTCTAAGTACACACTTGAAGGATCGAGAAATGAAATAAACCATATCCAAATAAATTTTATCTTCGATATTAATTATAATTAACTTGTTAAATAATGATTATATTCAATAATATCTATAACATGAATTGTTCTTTTGAAAGATCTAAACAAAATATAATGAAAGGAAAATTTTTACATAAAAAATCAATACCTGATGTTGAATGATGAATAATTCATAGCATTAAACGTATTAATCTTTGTGATGTGCCAATTGTCAAAGCTTCACTTAAATCAAATACATCAATTTTTTCATTATTTCGGAGTGTGAGTGTGGATGTGGGTGCGGATATGAGTGAAGAGCACATACGGCCACATCCACATCCACATCCCACTCACACCCACACCCCCCACATCCCTAAATATTTAATGTTAAAAAATACCCTATTGATTAATGATAATTTTGAATTGTAGATTAATTAAATAAAAGAAATGGATGATAATGCAAATGATAAAAAAACGTGTTATTCTCGATGATGATCAAGAAGAAGTTCATGAAAATCCTCCACATATTTTTTATTGTTTATGTGGACAAATGGCATTAATTTTAGGTAAAATAAAAAATGATAAATTCAAATATTCTATTAACTATATGTATAAAATTTCATTTTAGGTTGTGCATTAGAATACTTACCATTAAGAAAACGTGATCGATCACGTGTTATTGATTCGAAACAATATGCACATAAAAAATTTTGTAAAAATGAAGATACACAAGTTTATATTCGACGACAGTATATTGTTTAATATTATCAATATATTTATTTCATTTTTTTTTCTATTGTAGAGATGAAGGTATTGACACACAATATCGAAAAAAATGTTTAAAGTAAATACAACAACAACAAAAAAAAGAATTCGATATTATTTTCTACAAATTTTATTTTTTTAGATGTGGTCTTTTACTATTTTATCGACATGCACAAAATAGTCCAATAACATTTATTGTTGATCGTGCTTTATCAGTTGAAGCAAATGATGCATCAAATATACATAAGCAAGTTCTTGGTTCGGAATCGGAAAAAGTTATTAAAAATATTAAACGTGAAGATCGTGGAAAGACATCATCTGTAACAGTATCAAGATTAGATGAAGAAGAAGAATTAGAAGCACGAGAACTTGCTAATTCTTATACACAAAATGCATGTGTTATTGAAAAACAACTTGAACGTAAAGCAACTGAAGAGGTAGGTTAAACTTAATCAGAAACAATCGATATAAATTATATTTTATTATACATTTTCTTTTTATTTTAGGCTGCATGTCGTGAACAAGAAGCTAAACGAGCTAATATTAGAGGAACATTAATTGATAAATAATACGTTTTTTGTATTTTGCTTGTATGTATTAAAATATAAACTTTTTGATAAATCTACTAAATGATGAATAACAGTATTACCTTGTTTTATTTTTTCAGGTTGAAGTAAACGTGCTTTTCGTTTGATTTTTTCATGAAATTTTTCTTCATTTTTTGCTCGTTGTTCATCAATGTTTGATTTTGACGAGTTAATATCAACAAACTATCAATATTTAAAACATGTATAAGTTCTTCCCCTTTAGATCGTATGAAATTTTCTAACCAATTCAATAGCATTATGTTTTCAAGAGACATTTATCAAAGAAGTGTATAATAAATTATTTGATTTTAATTTAAACTTAGATGGAAAAAATAATACATTCGATTTCAAGTAGAAATCAACAGACATATTTTTAGACCTTCGTTGCTTCCGAAAAGTGAATGTGGACTTGATCTCTATACTGCGTAGCACACTGATAATGGACAATCATAGAGAATCTTAGGTTTGACCTATTAACTATTTTCAATCGTTGTTTGAAAGTTATTTCATGAAAACATGACAATATTGTGCTGAAAATTTCACTATAACCTTTTCTTTATAACTCCTTCATCAAATATTGAATATGAAAACATTTACTCGATGTCGAATATAAACTTTTCCATATTCTCGTTTCAATTGAGGAATAGATCGTTGTGTTGAGATAACAATTTTTCGATCTTTAGGTTTTCTTTGGATAATTGAATATTTCTCAACATTTCCGACTATTGTTAATCGTGATGATTGATATTCATAATTATTTGGCATATCAACTATTTTAAATGAAGATATATTATTTGTATCAACGATATTATTTCTAGGAAATAAAGAACTATTCATGGCTACAAAAGACTTTGACTAGGTACACGAATTTTATGAATAGTATCAATTGTGTGACATTCTTCATCATTTTCGATTTCTACATATATTTTCATAGGCCATTGGAATTTTCTAGAGAAATATCAAATTATATCTAATAGAATTTTTTACTCTACAACACTTAGTGGTGGAACTTTAACATCTACAATATCTTATACTAATTGAGTATTTTCAAAAACCATTTCATTTTTTGTAATTCTTGATATAATTCTTTTGCATTAGTTGTTACTAATGAAAGATTAGTTTTTTCGACTGAATCAATCTTTGGTATTAATTCACTAATAGCAGGTTTGATGTAAAATATTTTTAATTTGTTTTTCTTCGACAATCGTCATTGGTAGTGATTTTGATAGATGAGTTGGAACAAATATAATTTGAATATGAGTATCACTATGTATTTGTGTATCTGATGAAAGATTTAATGAAGCTTGTTGTTCTTCGTGAAGATGTTTACGAAGATTTTCTAATGTTTTATGATTAATGAATTGATTATCTAATTGATCTATTTTATCTAAGATTTGAAGTTATATATCAATTTGTTTTTCACTATTATTTTCTTATTGAAATTTTTCAA
>CAJNOP010000496.1:0-41395 GCA_905250075.1 Rotaria sp. Silwood1
TTAAAATATGTATGTCCATTGATTAGAAAGTCAGTGTTAGAGAGAAAAAAAATTGTATTGACCTGCAAACAATAGAGCACGTCTCCATTCATCAGATACGAACCAACTTGAACAAACTGGATGAAACAAGGGCCATACTTCTATAAATGAACCATACGGAATGGCGATTCCTCTACATGGACATTTAAATGATTGAAGATTTTTCGCATATAAATCTGTGAAATTATTTTGAGATGGTTCATAAACGGTTATTATTTGAAAGTGAGAACTTAATTCAGTAAAAAAAACGATAATAATCATCGAAAAACAGAGAAGAATTAAGTAGACGCGTGTCAAAATTCTATCAGTGGCCAATTCAAATCGATCAGTGCGTGCTGAATCATTATTGAATAAGTTCAATTCAGTTATTTTAACTTTTACCAATTGCAATATCATTTGAACATGTTCGATTAAGAAATAAGCTAAAATACAGACTCTCCTTTAAGTAATACTATTGATAGTAAATATTAATTGAACTATAAACAAAAGAGCTAGCAAAGAGCATGGAATTAGTAATCAATATTACGTTGTGCAGGCATATCGAAGAACAACATAATGATATACCAGATACGAGAAGATAACTACTCTACTGAGTTCAGTTTATATAAGTAGCGTAACCAGGTTATAATGTCAGGGGGAGCCTCGTTCCCAACATCTTAAAAAGTCTTAATGCAACAGTTCTACATTAACTACATCTTGTAAATCTGCATTTTTTTTGACAAACAGTTCCTGAAAAAGGCCTTCATGAAAAGTGTAGTTGAAAAAACGGGGATCAATCACTAAAAAATCTAGCCACATAAAAGTCATTGATTTCTTTCAAGAAAAACAACTGCTCAGACTAAAACAGTATTTTTGCGTAATCGAAGAATATTTGCATGAAATTTGAGAAACTTACGCCATTATTGTTTCGGGCTTTTCTAGTTTTCAAGTTTCTTTTCTCAAAACATACTCATTTTTCTACATGCTGATCGACTGCGATCAGGACATCTTCGAAAAAAAAAAACTATGAAACCAGAACCGGGACCCAATTGCAGCCAAACTATCATGATTGTATTCGTTTCTAGTTTAGAAAGATAGAAATTCTCGTTTCAGTATGGCAAAAGTGAAATGCTTGTTCCATTTCATATTTACTCATTGTAGGCGGCTACGCTTACATATTGGATACTTAACGGAATTGAAGAGTTTTCTAAGCTTTTCAAACTTTTTTCGATTTTCTCTTATCCAGCAATCAATGCATCGCTTTCAAGATATTTGATGAAAACAGAGTTCAAAGCTTTGCCCAGAGACTTAGCCTTCCATGGTCGGTCTATAGTTACGTCAATATTTCATATTATCGTAATAGGTTGAATGATTCTTTTTCACAGAACACCAGCGCATGGGACCCTATCGAAAAACCGATTACCGAGATTTTAGAATATATATTATTGAGATTGAGACGCACGTGAAGAATCATTAGGTGTGTAAAGGACTAACTATTAAGTTTTCTTTTCCAACCATGAAATAAGAAATTTCCTAGAGATATTTGACACAGTTAGTCTTTTCACGCAGTAAGAATGCTGATTTTGACTCATTAGGCCAGTTTTAGAAGGTAATAGTGGCATGATTACATTGTGCAGTCGATTCAGCATAGACACAAACACAACACTGAGGCAAAATAGACAAAGGCTCATCGACATAAACTGTCTAATCAGTGCACATATCAATTCATAATGAAAAAACAAAAGAAACGTTAGTGAGAATGCATACTATTAATCCTTGGTTTTCGTTCGAATTTCTCGAAATTTTTCAACCCATTCTGTTTACATGTGTATAACTTCTATGTGACTTTAATTCTAATGTGAAAACCTCTTTGATGAACTGAATTCGGAATGCTCCTTCGTTCAAAACCTTTGATACGTGTGAGACTGTATACGATTGTCAAAACTTGTGCAGTCATTAAATCGATTAATGAAAGGTTATTTTGAATATTCGAAGCTCACTACATCAAAATCCAATTTTCACACTTTCAGTTTAGTCTCTGTTTTCGTCGGATGCTCTCAAAATGATTAATCGATTCTTATTCAGATTCTATCGAAGCAAAAAAAATATATGAATTTTCTTTACATCATGTCAAAAAATTATTCAATGAACCTATTCTATATAATACGTACTTGAATTGGCTTCTGTTCGAGTGTTAATTCGTCTTTTTCGCCACCAATCAACAATAACAGGAATGCATAGACACAAAGTAGCAGTTAGTCCACCGTAGATACCCAATCATTTGGTTATTACATACAAAAAACTATTGCGCTTTTCAATGATATATGTGCACAACATAGGTGCGCACGATGTGAAATAGTTTGTGAACAAAGTTTGTGTAGACCAGTTCTCAATAAACAAGTGATTGATGATTTCTTCAATTGTTGTATTTGCCGTAAAACGAGTTCGACTTGTATTTAGAACATCGATATTGACAGTGTTGCAATTTGAGAAAAATTACAGAATAGTCTTAAGGCACGACTGGTTGAAGAAATATTCAAGCGTCGATTGAAGTAATGACTCGGTTGGGTAGCATGAAAACGATATACCGTTTACAAGTATCGGATTCAATGGTTCAGTCACGATGGTCGCGCTAATACCAATGTCCGTAGTATTGAAAAATCCAGCTGGTATAGAACATGTAAGCGTTATTAAACATTCACATTCCGTAAAACCGTTTAGAAAAAGTGAAACTTTCACTTCAATCAATGTAATCGAACCATTATCTGTGGTCGTTTTAAGTAACAATTCAGATGTTTGAATTCTGTAAAAATAAAACCAATCATTAAAGCAGTGAACTAATTCACGAATAAAATCTGTCAATATAATTCAAAGTAATTAAAAAGGAAAACATCCTCAATTTTTATATTACGGTTAAAAAGAAAATTTAGTTTCCAACAAAACTATTCATTTTATCTACAAAAAGAAAATCTCTGAGTACTGTTTTAGTATTGAAAAGAAATTTTTCCATAGAATTCAGTTAATATTGAAATGAAAGGAAAAACCTTTTATGTTAGTTCTTTTGTATAGTCTAAAAATGCATGTTCAAGTCTACATGCTGAGATCATCCGGACACAATTATTCATTATTTTTTTCATTTATTATTGATGATGATTGTTTTATCTTCTACTATTTATTTATTATGTGCTTAATTGGTTAAAATCTGTTGATATGATTATCTTGTTGAATATTTCTTCGAACAGATAATTATTATCGAAATGAAGTTTAAATTCATATAAGTTAGTCTTGACAAATATATGAAAAATAATTTTATTTTTTCTGAAAAATTACATTATTATTCACAATTGAAACTGATAATAGAATCTTTTTAATCTTTTTATGAATTGTGTTGTGTATACTAATTAAGATTTGATTAAAAATTCTATTAGATCTAAATCACATGAGTAAGGACAAATAATAAATTTATTGAGATTTTGAACAAGAATAGAGTTTCATTTGATCCTTCAGATGGCGTTTATTTATAGTTTCTCTTTGATCTTTCTGGAGGTTCTAAATAAGAATGAGAAGAGATAATGGTCATATCATAGAGAATAATAACAATTAGTCTCTTTTAAAAATAATTGATAAGTTGAGAAAAAAAAAACAGCAAAATGCTTTTCTTTCAATGAATAATAATCGATGTTGATTTGAAGATTGAATATAATTTAATAAAGTAAATATAACCAATATATATGTATATATATCATTAGAAATATTTATTTCAATTTGAATAAATAATATACAATACAAATCAAATCAAATCTAAATATGAATTTATTTTTGTTGTTATCAATTTAGTTAATGAAATAAAAACTTATCCTTATTGATTCATACTAAAGATAATATTATTCAAAGATTTATATCTATATTGTCAATGTCATTGTCTTATCTTATATGTTTCTATTTTCTTTTTTCTTATGTATTTATGATATATAAACATGTTTGATAAGAAGTATTTAAATAATAATAATTGTTGTTCTTAAATGATATATATATAAGATAAATTTTGTTAAAACGAGTGGAATTTGCAGATAAATATGGAAAAAATTGAATATATGAGATGTAATGATGATTTAAATTTAAATTTTAAATCCCGTCGATCAGTAGTTTATAGTACACATTGTATGGTATCATCATCTCAACCATTAGCATGTCAAGCTGGTTTAGAAATCTTAAGAAAAGGTGGTAATGCAGCTGATGCAGCTATTGCAACAGCAGTTGCTCTTAATGTAACTGAACCATGTTCATGTGGTATTGGTGGTGATTGTTTTGTTTTATATTATAATAATAAAACAAAAAAAATTTCATCTTTAAATGGAAGTGGTCGATGTCCAAAAAATTTAACATTAGAAAAACTTCGACAAATGGGAATAAGAGAAAAAAATATTCCATTTAATAATTTAAATTCAGTTACTGTTCCAGGTGCTGTTGATGCTTTTATTCAAACAATTAAATTATTTGGTTCAGGAAATTTATCATTAAATGAAATATTTAATCCTGCTATTTGTTTAGCTGAAGATGGATATCCCGTTTCTGAAATAACTGCATCTACTTGGGCAAATTCAGAAAATTTACTTAAACAAGCATCAGATAATGGATATGATATGCTTAAAAATGGACGAGCACCTAAAGCTGGTCAAATAATGAAAATGCCTATACTTGCTAATACATTACGAGAAATAGCTAATAAAGGTCGAGATGCTTTTTATAAAGGTCCTATTGCAGATGCTATTGTTGAATTAATACAAAGTAAAGGTGGTTTAATGACACTTGAAGATTTATCTGAACATCAATCAACAATAGTTGAACCAATAAATATATCATATTGTTTAAATGATAAACAACCAATTCATATATGGGAATGTCCTCCCAATGGACAAGGTATTGTTGCTCTTATGGCTATTGGAATATTAGAACAAATGCAAAAACAAAAAAAGATTCCATCATTAGAAAATATTGAACATAATTCAGCTGAATATATTCATGCTCTTATTGAATCTCTTCGTATAGCTTTTTCTGATGGTTCTTATTTTATTAGTGATCCGAATATTGAACATATACCTATTCAACAATTATTATCATCAGATTATTTAGCTAAACGTGCTGAATATTTTCATCCAAATTCAGTTAATAAACAAATAAAACATGGAAAACCAGTTAATTCATCTGATACTGTTTATTTTGCTGTAACTGATAATCAAGGAAATGCTTGTTCATTTATTTTTTCTAATTATACTGGTTTTGGTACTGGAGCTATTCCAAATAATTGTGGATTTACATTACAAAATCGTGGATGTAATTTTATTTTAGAAGAAAATCATCCAAATTGTATTAAAGGTGGTAAAAGACCATATCATACAATAATACCTTCAATGATTACTTATCATAATGGAGATTTATTAGCTTGTTATGGTGTTATGGGAGGATTTATGCAACCTCAAGGTCATTTACAAGTACTTATGAATATGTTACATTATAATATGAATGTTCAATCTGCACTTGATGCTCCTCGATTTTGTATTGGTCCATATATTCCTAATGGTATTGATGAATATGTTGAAAGTGAAGTATATTTAGAAGATGGAATTTCTCAACAAGTTTTAGAAAAACTTAAATCATTTGGACATAAAGTTAAATTAGTTAAAGGAGTTGATCGTTCAATGTTTGGTCGTGGTCAAATTATTGTTAAAGTACCTAATGATGATAATAGATTAGTTTGGGCAGCTGCTTCTGATCCAAGATCAGATGGATTTTCTATTGGTTATTAAGAAATTTTTATCAAATAACATTTTCCTTTTTCGAAATAATTTTAATTAATTTTCTTGATTAATAAAATATTTAATATAATTCGATTAAAAATGAATATACGAGAATATATTATTTTGTATTATATAAATACATTCACAACATTTTTATTTTAATCAATTCACCATTAAATATTCATATTATATATTGTTTGATTCAGATTTTCAAATAAAGATAATATATATATATACGTCTCTTTCGAAATATCGAATGAACTGAGAATGTTGAAAAACGATCTATTACCTTTGATAAACTATTTCAATTATTTAATATACACAATAAATCGATAATAGAGATAATGTCGCGAACATCGACGATTTACAAAAATAAAAACATTTTTAATTAATTATGAAAAAATATTTGATTGAGTGAAACTTTATAATAAGATTCAACAGGGGGAAAAGTGAGACTTTACTACAGTGAACGATGAGTGAAATACGGTATTTCATTCATCATTATTGAAGTAATGATGCCTCATTTTCTTTCTTTATTTCTTCCAATATGTATATTTATCTTCATTAGTTATTTTTAAAGATTTTCATTCAACTTAGTTATTGCATAATTGACGAAGATGTTTTATATATATATATATCTAACTAATTGAGTTTGAGATTGACGATCTGTTGTCGATGATGTTTTTTTTGTCTAATTAATTTTAATTTCGTTCTCTGTAATCATTTTCTTTGTTGTTATTTTTATTTCGAAATTCAGGAAACTCTAAATATTTGAAAAAAGAGACAGGGCAAGTTGTCTGACGTCGATTAAAGTATGAACATTGACCTGAATACCTAACAATTCATTTTTCTAAATGTATGAATAATTCTTAAGAAAATTTTTTCCGTTCTATATTAAGATAATTTATCGTTGAGGCGAATATGAAGATTTTATTTATTGAAACCGAGTAACAGAATGAAAACAAAAAACAAAAGTTGATTTCGATAATATTTAGTAAGATTGCTGTTTTTTAAGATTTAATGATTTGAAATAAACAAATGAAGATTCTAATTGAGAAAAATTCATTATAGAAAAGAAAATAATTTTCAAGAAAAATCCTATGATAATATGGATTTTTAAAATAAATCTTAACATATTTTATCATCTCTTTTATTTCTAAATAACATAAATAATAATTAATAATGAAATAAATATATAAATAAGCAAAAAAAATCTTTTATTTAGTTGACAATAATATATTTACTAGTTCTTTGTCTATAAAATAATAGTTATATAAAGATATATTTGACAATTAAATATGATAAGGATTCATTTCAATAATAAAATAATCATTTATAGATATTATTATTAACGATAATCAATTCAAAGAAAAGAATTTTAATTCATTAAAGATTATTCAACATATTGTCCATTAAGGGAGTCACTATATCAAGTGATCAAATAAAAATTTTTTCTTTTGCTCATTCAGCACATTCATATTTAAAACTATTGACCTCAATTATTCGAGCTTCCAATACTTTTCTTTTGAGAAAGTTAACCAAAATTGACTTTTGACGCTATCGTACCTTTTTAAAACACATTAATACTTGATGAAATCTATGCTGATTTATGTTTGAACAGATCATTGAAATCTATCGTGGTATATATTATAACGATAGAGAATTAAAAGGTCAACTAAATTATATACATAAATATGAATATAATGCAATGTTTACAAAGTTAAGTATTCGAAAGACAATATTAGTCAAAATTACTTATTTTTATTAGTCAAAAGAAAAAAAGAAACAATATATTCCCCTGTTGTATTCCATAGTCAAAAATAGTCAAACTGAATTTTACATAAGCTGTGTAGCTTTTTATTCTCTAGAAATTGTTAAACGAAAATTCTTTTCCTGTTCGAAATTAGTTTGTAGTCTCCAACAGCTGTTATATCAATGAAAACCGCTAAATATATTAATATTCTATTGGAAAATCATCAAAAATGAGAAGGTATAAGCTCTATTTTGCATTGACTACTTCTGACTATGAAATACAGTAGGGAAATATATTGTTTCTTTTTTTCTTTTGACTAATCAAAATAAGTTGGTTTTACTAATATTGCCTTTAGAAAAGTTAACTTGCTAAAACATTATATTACATTCATGTATATTATTTAGTTCACATTTTAATTCTCTGTCGTTATCATATATGCCATTATTATATTCAATGATCTGTTCAAAGGCAAATTAGATATTTTTCTATCTGAAGAATGTATGATACTGTCAAAAGTTGGTTTTCGCTAACTTTATCAAATGAAAAGTATTCGAAGCTAGAAATATTGAGATCAATAGTTTTAAACATGAATGCGTTGAATGAGCAAAAATAACTTTGAAAAAAAAAGAAAGAAAAATTTTTTCTCAACTGCCTCATATAGTTCGATTGATAGTGGATGATCTGATATTATGGAACTTCTTTCAATTGTTTTATATATAATAAATGATAAAATAACTTATATTTAACTATGAAAGAATACATAGATTATTCACTTTTGTAA
The DNA here is from genome assembly GCA_905250075.1 of Rotaria sp. Silwood1. Classification (NCBI taxonomy): domain Eukaryota; kingdom Metazoa; phylum Rotifera; class Eurotatoria; order Philodinida; family Philodinidae; genus Rotaria; species Rotaria sp. Silwood1. The sequence goes on from CAJNOP010000496.1 coordinate 8,351, forward strand.
ACAATAAATTTAACTTGATAATAATATAATTATTTGTTCGTTTCTTGTTTATATACAATATATTATATTAATATTATTGTCTATATTCATTAGTTAATTTATCTATATTTAATATACGTATAAGATAAATAATAAATAAACTAAATAGAATTTTCATTTGAATAGTGACCAAAGTGCTTAAAGTGTAACTATCTAAGCTTTACTTGAAAATTCTTCGACAATGATAAGAATAAAAAAAAACTGATAGAAATCGTATTAATTAATTGAACTATTGTTGTTGAATATTTGATTAAAAACAAACAAACAAACAAGAAAAGAAAATAATTAAAATTGATTTTAATTTTCTTTTTATTGAAAATCCTTATTCTAATTGATTTTAAAATAACTAATTATTTTTATTATTATTCTAGATAAAGTAAGAGAATTAGTCAACATTTTAATTCTGTTATCTGTTATAATAAGCTTATTTTAAGTTGAATAATGATATATTATCTTTAAATAAATCTTATTATTAAATAAACGATTATCTTTGAAAGTATTTAAACATTTAACAAAAATAATTGATAAATATTCTAATATATTATTATCATTATAAATGAATAAGAAATTTTATTTAATAATATGAAAAATAATAATTATTTTTCTCTTATTTAATGTCAAAAACTAATATTTTATATATTAAGAAAATAATAAAACCTATTTAAAATAATTAATAAAAAAAATCTAATTCCTTTACATAATATATTATGATTAAATAATATCTTATTATTAAAATCTTCATATAGAACATTATTTTAATAAATCTTACTCTTATTGGTTAACTCGTCGTCGTCGTCGTCGTCTATCAATATTGAAATATTTATTAAAAAAATAAAAATAATAATTATTTTTCGTTTGACTCCAAATGAATATACTCAATAAAAAGCTCTTTACAGATTATTCGCTGGATATTCGAATGAGAATTCGTCTGAATAGATATACTTTTTTTCTTTTAAAAATCAATATTTGCTCTTTACATCATATATTCAATTTGAGTAATACTTTAATACCATTATCATTGTTGAATATAAAAACAAAAGAAAAAATCTCTCTTTTAAATATATAGATAGACTTTATTATAGAAGAACAAGTTTTTTATTTATTGTTTTCGCTTTTTAATGACGTTTATTGAAACACTTGACAATGATAAAACAATAACAAAAGAAAAACAAGTTTGATTAGTTTTTTTATAAACATGTTAACAATGAATAAATTATTTAAAATAAGTTAATTATTATATATTAAATATAATTATATTATCTATCCTACTATTTACAGTTTATATATATATTATTTATCTTTCGAAACACAAAAACAATAAATCGAAGAATTATTCTCTTGTTTTATGATTATTTATTTAAATTAATTTATTAAATATATCATAAGTGAATCATCATTGTGATATTTACTATTTTTATAATAGAGATAAGAGAATCAAAGAAATATTTATTGTTGTAAAAAAGAACTCTAATCTATTTAAATAGAAGAAAAAGAAAGAGAAAAGAATTTCTATAATAAATGAATGTTATATGTTATATGTCTAATGTTCTTATTCAAATAATAATGCGTCATTTGTGATTATCTTTAAAAAAAAAGAAAATATGCAAAGAGCATAAAAACCCGATGATAAAAGAGTTGTTAAAGATATTTGGTTGAAAATAAAAAGATTATTTTATTCGAAATAAAAATGAATGCAAATAGAAAATCGTCGGCAATAAATCTAAATTATAATCGGTAATTTATTGTTTTATTATTAACATTGATAAGATTGATTTTATTTCTCATATACATTTAATATATACAGATATTCAAAAAGAATTTCTTCAGAATATATTGAAAAAGAGAAATATTTTGAAAATAATTCAAAGAAATTCGAACATATGAATATTAAAGAAAATGATATCACTTATAGAACAGCTGCTGTTGAACAATGGCTTCAAGGTAATCAACATGATAAACATGTACAATTTTCACAAAATCTTACTTCAATTAATCAAACAAATAAATCAAACAAAACAGATCATACAAAACGAGCTTCACCTTATTTTAATAATCAAGTTTCTATTGATGAAAATAATAAACAAATTGATATATCAAATGATAAATTATTAAGAAAATCAAATTATTTATCAAATAATATTTATAATCATCAACCATTAATAAATGATTCAAGATTTTATCGTTCAACAAATAATGATAATTTATCTCAAACAACAATACCATTATCATCATCAACACCATTAACACGTTCACGTCAATCTTCATTTTCATCAAATACTCATTACGAACATGAACATGAACATCAACATCAACATCAACGTGAACGTGAACGTACTTCTTCAATAGGATCATCAATTGAATCATCACCTTCTCACATATTATCATCAGTTAATAAAGATCGTTTAAGTTCGCTTGAATTGAATAAATCATTATCAGAAATCGATCGAAAAAAATTCGATGATATTCGTCAATTAGTTCCTGATGAATTTGAAAATCTTGTTCCAACATTAATTAAATTAGGTGTTATTATAATACCTAAGAAATTTCTCGAAATAAATACGGAAGATATGTCTGGAAAAGATTTAATGGAACGTCATAGATTAATATCATTAATGAAACAATATGATGATAATATTAAACATAATGAATATATTGAAAATTTATATAAATCAATATCAAATAATGATATTATTAATAATAATAAATTATTAAGAGAAACTCTTTCATATAAAGGTCAATTAGCATTAATATTGACTTATAAAGATGAAATTGAATGTGAATTAAATAAAAAAATTCCACATTGGAAATTAATAACAATTGAAAATAATCAAACTAATTTATCGGAATATTCTTATTCAACAAATCGATCTTCTTTTATTTCAAATTCATTTCAAATAAGAAAAAAATCTCATCGAAATAGTTCATCTTCAATTAAATCAACTAAAGATTTATCATTAATTAATAATAAGAATTATTTATTAACTATTTCATTACCTGATCATATTGATAAACAATGGTTAAATAAATCAATTGTTCATTCAATTGAACAAGCTATGATTTTATTAGATAAAATTCGATCATTATCTTCAAATAATTTAACAAATATATCAAATAACGATTTATTTATTCAACAAAATATCTTTCACAAAGATCAAATTCAGTTTGTTAAAGCATTTAAACGATGGACATTATTATCTTCTATTCTTTATACATAATTTATTTTATTTAACTTTACTTCTTTATATCTATTATCATCAATATATCGATTTATTTTATCAAGTTTTCATTTTTTTTTCTCTTTTTTTGTTAAACTAATAAATCAATTGAATTTTATGAAAATAAATATTTATATTAAAAGATTAATAAACTCAATACTAAAGAATATTTTAACATATTTTGTTGAATTATATTGAAATATTTTATTTTAATGTTTTTTCTTTTTTTTGTTTGTTTATTTAAAATATGATTATCTATCTATAAAACATAATCAGATTAAGTTAAAATTAAATTAAATAACAATAAACATATATTAGGAAATTGTCAAATAAATAATCTCACTTTTTTATTATTCTCACTATTGATTTTAATTTAACAAATCAATAAAATTATAGACTTTAACAATAAATAAAAACTGTTTTATTATCAATTTTATTCATTGAATATGAACTTCTTCTAGCTATTGACGAGTAAACATTGAACTTTTTTTATTTTGTTCAAATTTTATTTTATTTTATTTTATTATTGAAGATTTATCTATTAAATAAGATTCTTATTCAGTTAATTATCGTTTTATTTTAAAATAATTGAAAATAAAAAACTCATTTTTGTTTAAATTTATATTATTGTTGATAAATATTTGAAAGAGATCTTAATATATGTCATAAATAATATAAAAATTGATCATAATATATTAGATTTATATCGATTTTATTATTGATAATAAAAAGATTTATTTTCGGTTAAATAGTTCAATTATTATTGGGAAACAAGTCAAGCCCTCCTCCTCGTGGTGTTTCCTGGGCAACGCTAACGGACCCCTGCAAAACTCTCATGATGAACACAACATATGAAAATCGTACCTCTCCCGGAAGTGGGATACGGGGGCCTGTCCCTGGAGCCAGGCCTGGGGACAGAGCTATGCGAGCGTCTGGTGGTCGATCGAGTATTGGGACCCGTAGATCGACCGGGTCAAACCTGAAAAGTTACGGGAACCACCAATAACCAAACACCATCAAGAAGCTAGCGATGGTCTCGCCAACCATTCTAGCACACATGAGGGGACGGCGCGATGCCTTAAGGGCACGTTCAGTACAAACAAACATCGCAAACGACAACAACACCATCAACACAAGATCAACATTGGTACATGGAATGTTACATCGCTAACTGGTAAGGAAATGGAAGTGGCTGAAGAAGCGCAAAAATATCATTTAGATATACTTGGCATTTCATCAACAAAAAGAAAAAGCAAAGGATCGTTAACTTTAAACAATGGGTGGCAACTATATTATTCTAGCGTTGACACAACAACTTATGCTCAAGCTGGGGTTGCAATACTTGTAAATCCACGACTAGCAGATTCAATCGTCGAATGGAAACCAATCAACGAAAGAGTAGCTCTCATACGACTTCAACTAAAAAGAACTACTCTAACGATCATCCAAATATATGCACCAAATAATGAAGCAGATTATTCAATATTCCTCGATATGGTCTTTACAACCATCGAAAGCGTACCGGTGACAGACTCTATATTACTTATTGGTGATTTCAACGCACATGTGGGAAATGACTCACAAACATGGAATGGTGTTATTGGACCAAATGGCGATAAAGATATCAATAATCAAGGTAGGCAATTATTAGATTTCTGCGCAAATAGCGGATTATCAATAATGAACACATTCTTTCAACACAAAAATATTCACAAATACATATGGTACAAAACTGGTGGTCCAATAACTCAGAGATCTCTGATTGATTTCGCCATCACATCGGATAATATCAAACGAAAAGTGATGGATGTATGAGTCAAACGAGGGGCTGAGCTATTGACTGACCATCACCTGGTTGTTTGCGTCTTACAGCTCTCACCGAATGCGCTCAAACAACGAACACAATCAAAGAAAGTGTTCAGAATAAAATGGGAAGCACTAGGTGACACAGAAACCAGACAAAAATTTGCAAACAAGGTGGAGCAAGGATATTCTCAATTACCAATCAACGAAGGGGATAGTGAATCGGAATGGCTCCTGTTCCGAACAGCTGTAATTGGTGCAGCAGCTGATACATGTGGCCTGAAACGACTTGGATTAGTAATGGACAAAAACGAACGGCATGGTGGACACAAGAAATTCGCAAGATTATAAACAAGAAGAAAACAGCGTACCGAACGTGGATGCAACAGCCAACATTACACAACTGGCACATGTACAAGCAAATCAGAGATGACGTGAAGAAAACGGTGGGTGAGGCAAAAGCAAAATCTTGGGAAAGCCTTGGATATCAAATGGAATCAAATTATCATTCAGCGACAAAGATGTTTTGGCAAACAATTCGACGATTACGCAAAGGTGGATTAAAACAAACGCGATCGGTGAAAAATATAAATGGTGAACTCTTAACACGCGAAGAAGATGTCCTCCATCGCTGGAAAGAATATTTTGCAGAATTATACAATCCGTCCAATAACTATGGCAACAATATAAATCACCAAATATCGGGTGATTCAAATGCCATTACAATGGGTGAAGTCTCATCTGCAATTAAATCACTAAAATCTGGTAAAGCGGCTGGAATCGATGAAATTAGACCAGAGATGCTGAAAGCACTTAACAATGGTGGAATACGCTGGCTAACTCGTATTTGTGCTGTAGTATGGAAAACTGGTGAAGCTCCGGCTGATTGGCAAACTGGTATTGTTATTCCAATCTTCAAAAAAGGTGATCAAAGAGAATGCTCTAACTACAGAGGAATCACTCTGTTGAGCCTTCCTGGTAAAGTCTTCGCTAGAATAATCGAACGAAGATGCCGGCAAATCGTCGAACCTCAAATTCAAGAGAATCAATGCGGCTTTCGTGCTGGAAGAAGTACAACTGACCAAATCTTTACATTACAACAAATAATCGAAAAATCTTGGGAATTCGCCAAACCAATCTACGCATTATTCGTAGATTTGGAAAAGGCATACGACCGAGTGCCACGTAATATACTTTGGAACGTATTAAAAGAATATGGTATTCAAGATCAACTATTATCAGCAATCCAATCCTTTTACAAAAACTGTCAAAGCTGTGTTCGAATAAATGGAAGCAAATCGGACTACTTTCAAGTACAAGTTGGTCTCCGTCAAGGATGCGTACTGTCTCCTTTATTATTCATCATTTTCATGGACAAAATATCTCGAACAAGTGCCAATCCAGCCTGTGCTCAAATTGGTGATGTCAAGGCGGATTCTCTCTTGTTTGCTGACGACATCGCGCGATTGGCGACATCAGAGAATAGTTTACAAGTGGCCCTCAATCAACTCGACAAGGTGTGCTTAGAATATGGAATGAAAATCAGCGTAAAGAAAATTGACTTAATGGTGATTTCAAGGGAAAACAAACAAACCAACCTCCATCTGAATAACAACCCATTGAATCAGGTAAAAAAATTCAAATATTTAGGGATGCAATTCTCAAACGATGGTAAGCAAGATGGTGAAATTGATCGAAGAATTGGTGCAGCAAGTGGTGTTCTACGCTCACTCTACCGCTCAGTTGTGACGAAAGCCGAACTGAGCAAAAAGACAAAAATCGCTATATTCAAATCGGTGTATCGACCTACCCTCATATATGGACATGAACATTAGGTGGTAACAGAAAAGCTGCGCTCTCGAATACAAGCAGCTGAAATGAGATTTCTCCGTAGAATATCTGGCTTAACACTACGAGACAAAATACGTAGCACAGATATTAGAGAATCTCTACAAATTGAACGGCTTCTTCAACATATTGAACGATCTCAACTACGATGGCTTGGACATATTATCAGAATGCAACACAATCGACTTCCATACCAAATATTCGAAGCAAAACCAATCGGAAAAAGACCAGTTGGACGACCACGAACAAGCTGGCGAAAATATATGGAAAAACTCAGCCTGGAACGTTTAAACCTCCAATGGCCTGAAGTACGACAAGCAGCAACAGATAGAATTCGATGGAAACAATTACTGAACGCGCTCACACCCCCGACCCGTAAGGATAAGGGTAAGAAAATGAATGAATGAATAGTTCAATTATTAAATATAAGAATTTGCAATTTGTTTTATATATTTATTTAAATTCTATTAACGTTTTATTGACAGTTTAAATGATTTAAAAGTGTTTTGAATTAATGACGTTCTTTATCAGGATTAATTTAAATAAAAACAAAAAACAATCATCATAGAAAATTTTTTTTTCATTTGATCAAATAATGAAATGTCAAAGAATTTTTTTTAGTCTTTTTTGATAAATAATTAAGATAAATAAATGTGATATTAATTTTGATAAAATTCATTTTAGATTGTTTTCTTCGATATAAACTATAATTACATCAATATTAACAAGAACAACATGTTTTTATTTTAAAAATTCTCACATCTCTTTTTAAACTTCACTTTTAATATGTTTAATAGATATGATTTCTCATAATAGAATAGAATCTCTAACATAACGACTGAAACTTCAATCGATTTTACATTGAATATATACAATTTTACAAAAAAAAACAATAAATTATTACTTTTCTCTTTAAACAAACGATACCAAAGACGAATATATAGAAATATTTGCTTTTTTCCCGATAAATTAATAACCAAAATTATCTTGATCATTGTCTTGTTTGATATGCGGAATATTTCTATATATGTGTATATGTATATATAATATCGTTAAATAGATCTTTTCAATCTATAAGAGATGATATAATAGTCAATTATTCGACAAATTCTTCCTTATTATATTAAATAAATATCATAGTAGATTCTTCAATATCTAGATACAGCAGCAATTAAAACTACCAAACTTTTTAAAATAACAATCAATCTCATTTTTGTTCATAGAAAATTTATTGTGTTTCCGTAATTGTTGAACTATTGAAGATGATAAAAAAAACATTTGAACATAGTCTATTATAGATTTTTTGTTCTAAACGATCAATTGATCATATTCAATTTGAAGATCTATCTTGCTTTTGTTTATCACTATTTATTGATCATATATATCAAACATTATATTGATATAAATCAAATAAAAATCAAGTTAAATTTATCGTGAATAATTGATATAATATGCATTCTACTATTGACTATTTCGAAAATCTCATCTGGTCTTTATTGGTAAAAACTAATATACTCAACAAAACAATTTATCAAATCAACAAATCAAATGACCTTTACTTTTATTTTTATCATCTTTATTGTTAAATTATTATTTATAAATGATGACATTTTACAATTCTACTATTGTCAATAAATAATAGCAAGATTTTCGAAAATCGTCTCCTGAAAAAATTTGAGAATTTTACAAAAAAAAAATCTAAATGTATTATAATGCTTCTATATGAAAATCGTATATAACTTTAAAATAGAATAACTCTGGTCATTTAAATCATATACAACTTATATTTGAATGATATTGACTAGTTTATTTCGAATGTTTTCACAAAGCAATAGAATAAGAGAACATTTTCAATATAAGAAACTCTTCATAGATCATTATTCAATATTTTAAAATAAAGAAAAAAAAAATAGAGAGACGAAAACGGCAAGATTTTATTAGAATAGTTGAGTAGGGAGGATTACAATAAGAATAGTTCAAAAAAGACAAAGAGGAAAAAAGAAAACACAAAAAAGATTATTCGTGTGACCTAAATCTTACATCGATCTCCTACTGATTACCTATTTCATATTTACCTTCAAATCCAATACATATCCCATAAATATTTATTAAGTCTTTGCCATTTCTTAAAGCATTATAATGCGTTTGATGTTTTTATTCTTATTTTTCCACTTTTGATATGATATGTTTAACTGGATGTGTTTCTACGAATAAATAATGTCATTAATATTGACTTGACTTTAAAGATATGAATGATATTTTATCTTAAACAAAGAAATATCTATTGTAAACTTATCAAATAAACAAAGATTGAGGTTAATGAATGGGTATGATTTAGAAAAAAGATTCGAACTGTATTGATCAAAGATTATAGTCGGATATATTACAGTAATATCGTTCAATAATAACATAATGATTTTCATTCAGCTTTTGTTTTCTTATTTTCTCATTTTTATTTAATCTTATGGATATTTTCGTCATTCAAATCTCTTTTGTCAAAACTCAAGTACACTTTTTAAAGATAAGAATTGGCTCAATTGTTTGACAATTACTGCTTTTTTTAGTTGACGCAACTATTAATTTATTTATTTGTTAATAATATGGTCAAGTTGCAGTTTACATATGTTCATTTAATTGAAAATGATGATTAACAACCAACGGTGAATTTCGTGTTTATGCTTTTGAAAATCTCTAATAATAAATTGTTATTAATTAGTGTCTAAGATCAATTATCTGTATCTTGTATATATTTGTTTGAATTCTCTTCTTTTATTTATAAATAGTTCTACCAGAATATTCTAAGTAATATTAAGTCAATAACAAGGTTTATCGATTATTTTATTTATTTTCGTCTTTATTGGAAATCGTGATCATAATATCCTAATCTTCCAATGATGATTTCTATGTATTATCTCTAATTGAATATATTTCTCCGTTGATATTAATAATAATATATCCAATGATAATATATTGTCATTAAATATAGACTGATGGTCTTCTAGTTCTAAAGTAGTTTCATCTATAATTTATTGTAGATATATAAATAATATGGACAATAACAAAAAAACAAAAGCTTTTAAAATAATAATTTAAATATTGAACTGTAGAATAGAGAAGTTGAATTTCGTTCGTCATTTATATTTGTCGAAAGAATTTAAATAATAAATATAAAAAGAGAAAATTTTTCAAATGTATTATATAATTATCTTTTTTCTTCTCGATATTCATTATCAAACTGTCTTTCATTAAGAATTCAATTTTCCTTTCATATTCACTTTATATTATTATTTATATCATTATTTCATTGTAATCACTTATCATTGATGACAAATTGATTTTTTTTTGTGCAAATATTTGACATATTAAATTAAATTGACAATAACACAAATAAAATGATATAAGAGAGTTAATCATATTTCTATTGAATAGAGTAATGGTTAAATATTCTATTATATTAATAAATAAATATTCATTTATACAAATCGAGATATATAAATTTAAACATAATAAATAAGTAAATATTCTAAACAATTTCTCTATGAAACAGTTTATCTTCATGTTTTATTTATTAAATATTTCTATTATATATTCAAAAATGAATTATTTATTTTGGATAGATTTCTTATTTAATTGAGTCCGTTCGATATTTCTTATATAAATCAATATTAAATAAGAATTATTTTCAAATTAAAATTTGTTTATATACGTACAAAATCATATTCAATAATTATCTGTATATGTATTAACATGAAATAAATCATCAAACGAGTATCTATTCAATCATTAAATAATAAAACTGAGTATAGATGTGTTGTTGTGGATTTATCAGTATCGTTGAAGTTAATATTGACATCAAAAACTATGGACTAATGTCATCGTTACGTTACATATAATAGATAATATAGTCTAATGGATATTTAATTATTATGATATTCGATGAACAATGATTAAATGGAATAGAAATCTCGAGCTTTTATTTTTCTATCAGTATATAGAAAACGAAGATTTATTAAATTATTCTATAAGAAATAGATAGAACTCCATAACTATTTTTGGTATGAACTAAGGAATGAATTCAATGAAAATATATTTTGTCAACATTGAACATATCAATTTCTATAGAATAGTTTGCTCAATAACTCTCTACAATATAAAAACTAAACAGTAATTTTCGATTTTTCACATATGACAAACAAAATATTTAAAATAAAATGAGAATCATTTTTAGTTTTTTTTCTTCTTCTAATAATCAATATTTAAATAATTAATATAAATAGAATAGAATGTTATTATTTAAATCAAAAGACAAGGACGAGCAGTAAAAATGATTTTTTTCAATCTGAATTATATTCTGAAAATCATTATTTTAAAGAGTTTTCTTTCTCTCTAAAACAAATCTTCTTGATCAGTTCATAAGGTCCATTAATTTCGATAAAAAATCTAAATATTTATATTGATCATCATGATACTATCTAATAGTTCTCTTATTTTAGAATATTATTCTTTTTTTATTTAGATTTAACAATTCAATTGATGCATTTATTTGTGTTTTTTTTTGCCAATATATATGATTGAAATAAAATCTAGATATAATATTCAATTAAATATTATTTATGTATAATAATTACATATTTTATTTTGTGTTAAAATCGATTCGATCAAATTTAATTTAATTGTAAATAAAATAAAGGTTTGAATGTAGCTTATATTGATTGAACTAAAGTTTATTGTTGATATCCACCTTCTAAGATGAATACTAATGGAATTTTTAATTCTTTTAATTTATTTCTCATTTTATTATATCCATTTGGTGTTAATTTAGCACATTATTCAGCTTCTCCTTCATCACCATCGAAACCAGCTGAAATCAATATTAATCAAGGATGATATTCAATTATATCAGGTAAAACTTTCCTATCAAATATGTTAAGATATTCTTCATCACCTGGTAACTTATTTCTATGAAAAAGATCAATTAGATGACAATTTGAAGGCGGACAAGTCGAATTTGAACTTTTCCAAATGCAGCATAAATATCAATGAGACGATATTTTTCTTGATCTTCATTTGAGATTTCTCCTAAAATTTGTTCAGTTCCTCCACTTCTATGTACATCCCAATCGAGAATAAGAACTCGATCTAGCTTAAGAATTCTAATAGCATATAGAGCACCTATTGATACACAATTTAAACCACAAAATGTTCCAACTTGATCAGTTGATGAATGATGAACAGCTGGACGAACAAAATCAAAAGCAATATCTATATTATCTCGAACAATTGATGAAATAAGATTAATTGTTGTACCAGCTGCTGTTCGACATGAAAAGGCAATAATTGGACCTATACTTTTAAAATTGTATCTTACATTAGCATATGAAAGTGTTCGCATTGATAATATATCATCGACTGTTTATCCACGTTCAACAGATAAAAATCCTGAAAGAAATCGTTCGGAATGAACAAGTAGAATTTCTTCATTATTAATAATTCGTCCTGATATAGATTTCCAACGTAATTTATGCTTCATCCAAAAATAGCTGTGTAAATTATCAATTATTGAAGTCAAACGATAAGGTTGTTCAATATGTTATTCTCCCCATCTATGAATAAACATTCTATCCAATGAAAATTGATCACAAGGATATATACCTATACAATATGATGATAATTCATACGGTGAATTTTCAAATAAAACTGATGATTCTTCGACATATTCATAATTCATGATAAAATCTATTCTCTTTATTTATCTTTAATTGAAATGAAAATAATTATTCTCTTACTTTTTCATCAATTTATTAAATAATTTCACAGATGTTACTAAAATAAATTAAATTAATTATTAATATAAGTTAAATCCTAGACTATACATTAACATTAACTTTTATGAAAATATTCTCAAATAGATGAGAAGTTTACGTTAAGATAAAAATTAAATCTTCTTATATTCACATTGATTTTTATTAATAGAATTAACCGAGAATTTAAAAATTAAATTTAAATTTTCTTGTAGAAATTTATTGAACATATCAACGGAACATGTTGCTATCAATTCATCTATATCAAACCAAAAACTAATCAATCCTATTTCATAATATCACTCATATATTTTTATTTTAAACTTAATATGCATTAGTGCATTAGATATTGACGTTATGTATTCTTTGATCATTTTCGATTGGGTTTTACAAATAATAATAAAAGTTAGTTTTGTTTTTCAATTAAATGCTTTCCGCCATAATATTCTCTTTAAAATAACATATCAAATATCAATATCAATATATTATCAACAACTCAATTTGACAATAAAAAATAATCAATTGATTTAATTAAATAAATATATACGAATTAATTCTGACAAATAATTATTTCAATCTCTATATGACAACTTGATTAAATAGATTCTATATTCTATCTATTAAACTAGATATGTTACACCGAAGATCTAAACAAAACTGCTTTTTGTTTTATTTTATGAAATAATAAAAAATCGTCAATATATTGATATTATTATATATAGATTCTCTTATTTACAACTAAACTAACATATATTATCGTTTATCGGAATATTTCATTAAATATTATTTGATATTAATTATTATATTTAACAAAAATAATTTATGAAATAATAGACGTTACCTTTAAACTCTAGGAATTTAATTGTATTATTATTATTATTTATTTGAAGAGATAAACTCTTTTTATTAGTGATCAATAAAAACAAAACAGAAAAAGACATTTTACGATAATTATATAATCGAAGATCTTCTTATTTATTCTTTGAGCATATATTGAATATTAGTTTTAATCGTTTATTAGTTTGACGCAAAATAATATTGAAAATATTATCTCTAATATTGAATATCGAACAATTCGATTATTGTCAATAAATTAAAATAAACTTTTACAATCAATTTATTGAAAAAATTAAATAATTATATTAAATATAATATACATATATGGATGTGTATGATGTTTTTATTTTAAAATAAAATGTGTTTTTTTGCATATATACATCAAGAATGGAGAATTTATTCAGTGTATACGAATTTGTCAATGAGAGTGATAATTTTATCTGAATATAATCAATATATTAAAGCTAGAATAGAAAACATATCATTGTTAAATATTACATTGTTAAATATAATCAAAAATTTATAATCGATTAGGATTTATTGAGATATATTTAAAAAGATAAAAGAGTGATGTTTATGTTTATGTTGTATTGAATAAAGGTATATGTTAATAAATCCGATGATATATATTGTCTGATCATATAATATAATAGTCGATTGAAAGTGACAAGATAATGAACATCGATCTATATTGTTCTTTATTTTTTCTCGATTAAAGTTATATAATATAGGTTATTATATATTGATATTATCTTACCAATAACAATATGATCAATATGAAATAAAAAAAAACAAATTTCTTTTTATGATTAATAAGAGTTTAGTGATGAAAAATCTGTTATATAGATAATATAATGAAATCATTTGAAAATCTTTTATCAAATAAAATCTATGAAGAAAATAAATATATTGAAGAAAATTCAATTAAATATAATGAAAATAATATATATTATCTTCCTTATTATTATAATGATATTGATAGAAATAAATGTGAAAATATTCTTCGATTAATTAATCGTCCAGGATGTTTTTTAATTCGTCAACATAATGATTATTATTTATCATCTTTAATTAAAACTCCTTATGTATTATCAATAATTAGTCCTTCATTAAATATATATCATTATATATTATATAGAATAAATAAACGTTTATTTATAAAACCATATTCAAATAAATATTATTATTCATTAAAACATATTGTTAAATATCATCAAGAAAAAGCTGGTTTATTACCTTGTACTTTAGTTGAATATCCAATACGGTTTTTCTTAAATAATGATAAATTGTCTTCATCTTTTTCATCATTATCTTCATTAACTATTCAAACAAATAAATTAATACGTCAACATATTATTGGTCACGGATATTTTAGTATTGTTTATAAAGGTTTTTTTATTTTTTTTTTTCTTTTTAAATTTATTTTCAAATAAAAATAAATCTAGGACTATATAATGGATATATTCCAGTTGCTATAAAAACATGTTCAATATCGTCGTCAGATTTATCAATAGTTGAATGTCAATCAAATATGTTATATGAAGCTAAAACAATGATCAATATCAATCATCCATATTTAGTTCATTTTTATGGTATATCCTTTTTTGATAATCAATTTTGTTTAGTCATTGAATATATACATAATGAATCTCTTCTTTTTTGGCTACAAAAACAACAACAACAAACATTTATTAAAAATAGTTTTCGTCGTCGTCTTGAACTATTTTCTTTTCAAATAATTGATGCTATGTCTTATCTTGAAACAAAATTAATTATTCATAGAGATTTAGCAGCAAGAAATTGTCTAATTAATGATAATAAAAATATAGTTAAAGTGAGCGATTTTGGCATGGATAGGTAGAAATAATAACAACTTTTTTTATTCATTTATTTATTCATTTATTTATTTGTTTTTGCCTTAAAGACAAATGTCATCATCATCATCATCATCAATGATCTATCAAGAAAAATATGATAAACCTTTTCCACTTCGTTGGTCTTCACCTGAAGTATTAATTAATAGAAAATACAGTTCAAAATCCGATGTTTGGTCTTATGGGATAGTTATTTGGGAAATATATTCTCTTGGTTAAATTCCTTATGGTGAAATAATATCTAATGATATTGTTGTTAAATTAATTAAATCTGCTCATATTCAAAATAAACCTCTTTTATCAGATGAATTAATATATAAACAAATAATATTACCATGTTGGACATATAAACCCAACGATCGACCTTCATTTTATTCTATTAAACAAACATTTAAGAATCTATTTCGAATTTGATTTAAATCTATTTTTTTTAATTGATTCATCATTAAATTTAAAAAAAAACTTAGCAAATATTAGTTGTACAGTTCGAATATTTTTTTTGTTTTCTAAATATGAATCTTTTATTTCATATTTAATTATAGAAATTGATTTAATAAATAAATAAAGATTATATTTAACAAAAGTAATTTATTATAAATTTTCAGTTGTGTAAACAAATAAAATCTAATAGGATTTATATTAAACTTAAATAAACAATGTTTATCGTCTATTAACAAAGATAAGAGTAGATGTCTAATTCGAGTTCGAATATAAATAGATGTATCGAAACAAAAAGCGCTAGCACCCATGTTAGTTTAGAAAAAAAACATTTTCGAATTATAATTAGAATTGCGAATCAGATAGGATAATCCTTGGATTATAGTGAAATATATATTTATTGGAATTATAAATCAAACCTTGATTTCCAATGACATAGCTCTGGAATACCTTTTTATAAATATATGTTGCAAGCGTATCGTCTAGGTAGAAAACTCTTCTTTTCCATCGTAGTTGAAATATTAGTTTTCATTTATATTTTTATTATCGCTACATTGCATTATAGTCTGAAAGTTAAGTTTTACTTTGCTGAGAAATATGTTTTCCACTGTTTTGAATTCAAAAGTAGGAACTAGTACCATGTCTGTTGTCGGAGTCTGACGTTCTACTCATTATGTCACATCTTTTGAGATTTTACGTGTTTAGTTCGTATAGTGCTGCCTTTATTATACTCATTTTTCGGTCGTCTTCATCAATATACCTAGTCAATACTAAGAGTGATATCGATCAATTGGTAGTGAAGCTGCTTTGTCACAAAGGATGTCCTGTCATCCTTTGTCCTCAAATAGTCGTGTATGTTGTGCTTTCATTTCGTCGTCGACATCGAACGAGTATGTGTTAGTGTTTGTTTCAAGATAAAGTGTGTGACTTCGTGTGTTCACGAAAATATGGCAACAGTCAGATGCCATCACAGAGAGACTCTACAACTCGCTGCTCTTCGGACCACCACGCGCCGAGAAGAAGATAAAGATGTGTCAACTAGTATGTCCAGTTAGATTTGACCGCATTCTAGTGATACCATATAGAGACATAAACCCGCGCCGAGACATAGACAGAGGTTTGTAGCCTTCGCTGTAGAATACTAAGTTGCTGAATCGGTTTTGGTGTTGCAGTGAATGGACGTAGGTCAGCGGACAACCGATATTTATAATTAATTCGTTCGCACCGTTCCACCGATTCATAAATTTTCAAGAAGTTAGTGGTCCCAGTTCAGTTAAGTATTATCAATGGCTACTGAAGGGAAACCGTTTCACATGTCTTTAGTCGAAGCTGTACCAGGACCAAATTGTGTTGTTAGTTATGATTCATCCTCGATCGCGAGGAATCTATGGAGCAGAACTTATTGTATGATTTGATGCGTATCGTAAGCAACCGTAGTCAGATGTCAGTCGCATCATCAGATAACCCTTATCTATGTTTGCGGAGACACTGATGCCAATATATGTTTAATTAATCCTATTCGAAGAGGGTCCAGCATTAGCAGACAGCTAGGTTGGAATTCTGGAGAGTTCTCCTTTTTGCGAATGTATACGAAGTTTGTTTATTTCTGCTTTAATTCTAATCCGAATAAAGCAAGTCAAGACTCATTCAAAGTATTATCATTGCAATTATAATTGAAACGTTTTTAAACTCAACTAACAGAGATGCCCCCTCTCATTTATAAATTTATAATTCGAATTATACTTCGAAATTTTTTTTTTACTCAATGAAGGAGCCGGGCTAATTTTTTCGTTTATTTTCGAATTCATTTTATGCAGTTGAAGTATCATTTATAATATAACTCGAATTAGGCAACTCATGTTTGAAGAAGATGATTATACGCGAGACTTTTCATTAACCATTTTTGATATAGGTAATCCATAAATCACTTGGCCACATCCTTTACGAATAAACTCGTATTTTATCTATTGGAAATAAGAATCTATGTTACGTAGAAATTCAAAAAATGAGAACGAATCACCAATTACTAGTGCGGAATGATCAGCCAGGCAGAGAATTGCAGGACAAGGCATTTTCACAGCCTACGATCTGTCTTGCGTTGTTTGGCACTGAAGAAAGATTGAAAGTTTCCATGTCGGTTTTTATACAGATTCGTTCATTTTTTTGTTGAAATATAGAGCAACAAATAACGCTCATATGTAGACTGGCTTAACTCTTTCTCGTAGAAGAGCTATTTCTCGACTATCAATAAATTATTTATTTAGGGTCAGTGTTGTGTGTTATTCATCTCTCATACACTCATACGTACATCTTCGAGGTAATTAAATGAATAAAACCCAGCTTATTTTTGGATCTTGTATTCTCAACTACTTTCGGTCAAGTTTTGCGGAAAATATTGGTAATTAATTAATTAAAAACGACTTCAGATTCAGATTTCCCGCCTTCTTTTACCTTTGATCAGATTGTGAAATAATTAGCCCTTTTTTTTTTGTTGCACCTTCATCAGTTATTTTTCTCTCACGTTGTTCTTCAATCAATCGGTGTAGTGTGAATGCACAAGCAGACAGTTTATTTTTGCTGTACTCTTCTCTACGAGAAAGAGAAAATTTTATTTCAAGGGATAACGAGACGTACTTTGACACTATAGAAAGTATTCTAAAACTACATGGAAGTAGCTTTATCAGTAGATCAAAGTAGATCAAATTGACTTGAAATAGAAAGTATTCCGTTTCCCTCTTGATTTATTATCAAATTTTACTGATAATGGAAGGTCGCGAACTGGTAGTTAAGAAGATTGTCCATATTAGGGTCAAATGAAAGCTCTTACCATTAAGCTAACAAATTTAAAATATTACGTCCTCATAGCGTACCTAAAGCAAGTTATTAAAATTTCAAGTATTGTAAGAACAATACATAGTGTTGTTCGGGCCATATAAAAGAGGGCTCTTGTGGAGAAAACCTTTTCCGATTCATTTTTATACCTACATTTCACATACCTTGAAATTTAAATAACTTGCTCTAGGTACGTTAATAGGCACGTAATATTTTAAATTTGTTAGTTTAACGGTAAGACCTTTCATTGTACCTAAATATGACCAACCTTCTTAACTAGCAGTTTGCGACCTTCTTTTGTGAGATGAACTGATTGTGTTTTTGTTATAATTTAATAGTAATTACCAATAATATGTTTAAACAACTCTTGTCTCAAATATTTTCTGATCAATGTCAATTAACTTCAATTCATCTTGATCTGACCAAATTCCGTTATGCTATTCATCAGTGTTTAAAATCATATCCATCTCACCTTCTGTTAAAAACAAGTTCTAATCAATTTCAATCTTATTGTGTAAGTTTACATCGTTTGCACATTCAACTCGAATATACTTTAGAGACCTTCATGACTATTCCGTCGTGATTAAAAAAATCAAAAATTCTTCGATAATAATTTCCACAGTGGATATGAAAAAATAATTTTGTTTGATGTTTTCTACTCAGAAATTTAAGCTCTTCAAAATGACACAAAAAAGTCGAGAATATAATGATCTACGAGAGAGAAAACTGCGGCACATTCGTCGTGCTCAGTTTTGGTCACGATGAATGTGAAAAACTTTGACACTATTATTAAAATATTGATGTGAATAGTTCATATATATTATCATGCTTCTACATCAATATCGTACATAACTTCAATATTGACTAACTCTGGCCAAGTAACTCATGGACAGCTCCTATTTATAATTTACTAGTTTATTTCGGATATTTTCAAAAAGCAATAGAAAAAGTTCTATTGTAAGATATAGAAAAGCAAAACGTTTTCAGTATGAGAGGTTTCATAATTGAAATATCTTTTTTTGTGTACAGCGACTTGAGAATACTCTTTCTTCTGCAGCATAGACTATTTTAAAATTAAGAAAAAAAGAGAGACGAAAATGGTAAGATCTTTTTAGAATAGTTGAACAGTCACGATTACAAGAAGAATACTTCAGTAAATGGTAAATTAGGAGATTAGGAAAAAAAAGAAGAAAAGAAACATTATTCGTGTTCCATGCCACCGTATATTGTTTCATGTATTTCTTCATTTCATTTATCTATTGAAAAATTCTTTCTTGTCCTCCTGTCTGCTACAGATCGTTGATATCCTTCGGAACCGCGCAGTAGGCCTCACCGTTTATATTATTTATCAGTTTCTTCCGTCACGTTAAACTTGTACCGACGTACGCGTACCTTTCACAGTTGTTGATAGTCACATTAATATGAGCCTCTTTTCTTTTTGACTCATAGTTCACTCACAAGCAGAAATAATAACCTACTGCATTCTTCAAATCCGATAAATATGCCACAAGCATTTGCAAAGTCTTTTGCAGTTCTTAAGGCATTAATGCGTTTGATATTGTCCTTTTTCCACTTTTCAAATGACATGTTCAACTGAATGTTTTCGAAGAATTGATTATGCCATTAAGATTTATTCGACTTTAACGACGAATGGTCTTTTATCTGGAAAAATAAACTGTAAGTATCATATTGTTAGCTACATCTCCATATAATGACATAGACAGATATTTAGCACTCGGAGGCTCAGCTACTCTGTTTGATCTAAGAAAAGACACAAAATAATAATAGTGAGCAATCTCCGAAAATGACTTATCTTATCTATTACGAGTTTTTCAGATGAACAAAGATTGAGGTTGAGAAACATATCATGTAAATGTTAGTAGTAATCCCATCATTTACAAAAATATGAGAATCATATTGATAAAAGATGGTAGCATAAATATATGCCACTAATATTGTTGCATAATAAACCAATGTTTTCAATGTTGATTATTATTGTAATTCAACTTTATTTGCCTTATCTGGTATTTTTTCTTTAGCCTTATATGTATTTTGATCATTCAAATAAATATAGACTATGTTAATTGAGTTTTTTTTTCTTTTCTTGCAACTCTTCTATAGAAACTCGAGCACACATGATTAAGATTGGAGATTGCAGAATTGTTTGATAACGACTGTTATTATAATTAACGGAAATATCAACTATTTTATTTCTTAATAACATCGTCAAGTTCCAATTGACATGTGTGCACTTAATTGAAAGTCAGAATTAACGATGAAGTTGGATTTGGTCAATATGTTGTCGAAAACATTTTCTAGCAATCTTTAAAAATTTCTATATAAGATCAATTATCTTTAGCTATAGACTTGAATCATAAATTGGATGAGAAGATTCTAAATAATATAAAGTCTATGACAAGGTTCATGAAATAATCTATTTGTGATCGCGCTCATCAAAAAGATTGATGACAGTATCGTTATCTTCTAATAATGGTCTATATGGTCTAAGTGTGATTGGATCTTCTTCTCCATTAATATTAATACTCATAGCTATACCCATACCATACTGACGCTCTCTATAGGGCAAGAGTCTCCTATTTCTGAAGTTGTTTCCTCTATAATGAATTGTATAAATGTAGATATATGAAACAAAAAGCTTGTAAAATAATAATTTAAATATTGAAGTGTATAATAGGTAAGTTGTTTTTCTGACTAAGAATATATGTGTATATATATAAGTGAATAATGAATTTGAATATGTGAAATAATATATTATTTAGTGAAAACAAGTTTGAATGTTTGCAAGCATTTTCGAAGGTTAGTTGAATATTTAAAATAGAAAAAAAACCTTTGTGAAGTGTATTTCATTTTGATTGTCGACTATCTCTCATAACATAAATTACTAACTTCCTTAACATGGAAATGTTTCATTGAAATGAATAAAAGAGTTTATTTTCAACATTGATATTTGTCGAGAGAATTTTAATAAGAAAATATAAAAAAAAAAAAAATCTTTGAAATATTTAATATTATTCTCTTTTTCCCAACACTTATTATAATCTGTGTCTCATTGAGTAGATATTTTCATTTCATATTCACTTTATCTTATACTTTATTTCAGTTTTTGTATACTACTATTTCTTATTGATGACAAACTGTTTTGTCAAAGATTTCACATATTTATTAAATTCACAAGAACACAAAAAAAAGCCACATATAGACTTAATCTCATTAATATTCAATAGAGTAATGGTTAAACCTTCTATCATATAAATAGATATTGTATCCACACAAACACAAATATATCAATTTTCGATTCACATTGAATAGAGTTTTACGACAATCATTATTCAACATCAAAGATAAATTTATGTTTTATGCATTCTATTTCGCATGATTTTCTCTATTAGATGGTTTATCTTCAATATGAATTCATAGAATATTTTCACATTGAAAAATAAATTATTTATTTTATATTGATTTATTATTTTATTAAGTCAGTTCTATCTGTTTTAGATAAATTAGCATTAAATAATAGTTATTTTAAATTAACTTTGTTAAAATTACACAATTAGATAAGATATATTATCACAGAATTTCATTTGATAATGGATAAATATGTGTCGATTTATTCATGCCAAATAAATCATCAAACGGGTATGTATTCAATCCAGAGTTGGAATCAGACAATTTTTTTCTGTTCGGTCCGGTCCGGCTAGCAACCGATCGGACGAATTCTACAGCCGAACTGGAAAAAATCCGGCGAAATTAACCGACCATAAAAGTATTTGTTCACATAAAATGTTGACGAAGGGAAACTGAATATTCACATGCAGAAATTCGAACTATGATGATCAATTTACATTTACGAAAAATTTATAAATCCAAAAATAAATTTTAAAAATTTTTATTTATTTTGAATTTAAATTAATGTAAATCATATTTTAAATTATAATAAATTAACAGCAAATCGTCACCCCTAATCCGAAATGGAAACTAAAATTTCGGAATCAAACTCTTTCCTTCATATTTTATAGCGCAAGGTACGTCGACTTTTCGAGCCCAATTATCAATATAAATTAGCTATTTAGATCAAATCTGTTTTTCACCTTTTATTTCGAAAACGAAAAAAAAAAAACAAGTTGATAACAAATCTAACACAAATATATAAATATGTATTTTTCTTGATTCAGACAGCTATCGAAATACAACAAGAGAATACATTAGTTGATCAAGGTTAATTTGAGCGATAGACGAGAAAGAAATTGATAGAGATATAAAGAGAACAATCAATCGTCTATAATACAACTCGAAGACAAGATATCTATTGAGTCTTTCTCAACCACATTCTTCTAACTTGAACAATATCATTAAAAAAATCGTTTTCAATAGAGAAAATTCGGCGATTCAAACAACACTTTTGTAATGATGAACTGACAAAAATCTGGTTCTGTCCGGTTCGATCGGACCAATTCCAACTCTGATTCAATCAGTAAATACTCACACTGACTCGAATTATTGATCAGACAGATTTAATTTCAATTTTTTCCATAATTATAAATCGAATAAAGAATTTAAAGAATGATTTTGATAGAAAAATGTTTTTCTAAAACGAATTTGAGTAAAATAAAATGTTCACTGTAATCCACAAACCCAATGTCGCTAGAAAATACAAAAACTAGTTAGTCACTTGTCAAAATCCAAAAATGAAATGCATATGATCTGTCAAAGACATTTTCAATATTAAGAGAGTCTCAAAGGCCTTTGGTATGACTTTAAAGAAAATGGCACAAAAGCGATTTTTGCCCCTTTTTATTATTAATACGAATGTAGTTAAGTCAAAAA
Organism: Rotaria sp. Silwood1; assembly: GCA_905250075.1. Classification (NCBI taxonomy): domain Eukaryota; kingdom Metazoa; phylum Rotifera; class Eurotatoria; order Philodinida; family Philodinidae; genus Rotaria; species Rotaria sp. Silwood1. Next base: position 31,883 of record CAJNOP010000496.1, read on the forward strand.
ATATGTTTGCAATGACAGATAGAACTCATTTTCAACAGAATTAGTTACTTAAGAACTCTGTGAAATAAAAACAAAACTTTCATTTTCGATTTTTGAGTACTGACAAACGAAGTTTTGCATTTTCCAGAGACTTTTAATATTAAGTAAATCGAGTAAGAATTATATTTTCATTAAATCCTTGTTGAAAGTAAAATTTCTTATCAAAATCACTATTTTGATACTTCATGTAAGATTACATATAAATACAATAAGTCGAATTATTTTTCTTTTTTTCTTAAAATGCCATTTAAGTATATCGAAATGACTTTGATAAATAGTCTATATATAATTATTTAACATAGAAACTATTCCGAGCATATATTTATTGATCAATGTTTACAATATGCATAAATTATCAATAAGGTTATCATTAGTTTTTTAACTTGAAATTTTACTTAAAAAAATCGTTTTATTTTCAAGTTAATATTATTGAATTAATAAAATTCAAGTTTTATTTATTTGATTTTGTTTAGAAAGGCAAAGTTGGATGTATGATATAGAAAATTGACCAGACTTTGATTATATGATGGATGAAGTTAAACAATGGAGTGATGAAAATAATAAATATTTAATTAGTCATACAATAATACATAATCTTCTACTTATGGGGAAAACTCGAACAGGAAAAACAACAATTGCTAAAGTACTCGAAAAGCCTTATTATGTTCCACCTGATCCAAATATTCATTCCGAAACACAACAAGTTACTATTCATCCTGTTGCAATAACATCAATTCATAATAATATTATTTATTGTTTTAATATAATTGATACACCTGGAATGTTTGATAAAGTTAGAAAACGAAATAAACCATTAACAAATGAACGAATAAAAAGAGCTATTAACAAATGTATGGAAGAAGATGTTACAAATATACATTTATTTGCTTTTGTTATTAGTTTACAAACAAATGTTGATATGGAAGATATTGATTCGATGATATTTGTTAGAGAAAATTATACTTTTTTACATGAATTTATTTGTTTAATTGTAACACATTGTGAAGAAACAAATTGGCAACAAAGAGAAGAGAAAATAAATGAATTTTTTCAATCTGAACAAGTTGCTAAACATCATTTGAAAGATTTTTTTGGAAAAAAAATATTCTTTATGGGTTCATTACGTCCAGAATTAACAACTCATCCAAATAAACAATCTGTTCGTCAACAAATTAAAAATGTTCATGAAATGCGTGACATTTTTATTGATTATATCATTCATTTAGATACTAATCATGCTTTTAATATTCATCATGTTCCTATGTATAATACTTGTCATCTTTTATAATTAACTTTTTATTTAACTTTAACATTCATATTTGTGTATTTACTTTGTTTTTTTCAATACATCTCATTCAAATAATATATTCTATTAAAACAACACTAATCTTATTTCATTTAGAATCGGAACAAACAAATTTTATTTCGAAAATTAACAAATTGATATTCGAAAAAAAGTAAAATAATCATCAACTGACACTTTCTCAAATACAAGTCAAATGTAATTGAAATCTTGAGAAAAAAATTATATCGAAAAGTATATTCTTTAATCATTGCTTTATTAAATATTTTCTCTTTTTTACGCTTATCAATTACCACTTCATGATGATTCATCTTTCAAGACATTTATTTCTTAGATGTCTTGCATTAAAATCTAAAAAATTAATAATTCAAACACAAGAAAAATCCAATATAGATACAATATTATATTTAATATGAATTGTGAATAGTAATAACATTTTAAATTTCGTTTCAAAACAGGTTAGATCAGATAGTAATGAACAATTAAAAAAAATTTAGTTTCACTTATAGTTTAAGATCAATGTCATTTAGATATGACTATGTAGAGTTTCGAAGGGTGTGGGGTGGGGATGGGGGTGTGGGTGAGTGTGAGTGTGAGGTATCGGGTGGGAGTGGGAGTGGAGTGTGCGGTATGGGTGGGTGCGGATGTGTATGTGGGTGCCAGTAATGGGATCGGCTCGTGTTTTTTGGAACCAAACCGAACCGATAAAAAAAGTAAGAAAAAAAGCTTATCAGTTTCCAATCTTTTTTCAGAATATTCACTTACAACAATTTATTGAAGACACGCCTATAATGCTTTCGACAGTACTAAGAGTGACCTAAAAAAACGAGCTGCATACAATGTTAGAAGCATAGGTATTTTCGTTTTTATGTTAGAAATATTTTCCCATCGGAAAAACTTGTTTCAACTAGCAGGTTATGATTCTTTGCAGGACGTTCTGTGAAAATGTCATATAGCGTAGGTTTTGAGAAATAATTTATATATGTCATAATTTATAGTCATTACTCTGCATTTTTCTAGTTTATGATTTCGAAGTGATAGGGCACTTAAAAACACTAAAACTAATGATGGTGGGAAGCACATCTATTCAAAAAGAAAGTGTTGCTCTTCAAAATATAACGATTTCATCAAAAGTGTAAATTTCATTTCGTCTTTTACAGTTTGAAAAGTAATAACCACTATGACTGACTAAACTTAAAAGGTCTGAAAATCTCAGTAAAGCTATCCATTTTAAGACATTAATTAGATAGCTTTTTCTAACTTTATTGCCGTCTGCTAAAGATTATTTTGAAGTTCAAAACAAAGCGACGTTTAATTAATGCATTAAAGACCAGTACAAATTGATAATCAATTAATATTTACTTATATATATGGGTGTGACCAACGGTAGCGTACCTCATAGGAAACAATATTAGTCCAGGGAGAAGTATATAATGAATTTTATACCAAATGAAAGCTTGTCAAAAATGAGGGTGTTGGTGTGTGTGGAGGAAAGGAAGATCTAGGTCCCACACCCACACCTACCCACACCTACACCCCACACTCAGCCACACACAACCACGCTCTCACCCACATCCACACCCACACCCACCCTTTAACCAACGAAATTTTGAGACTTAAAATTGTGGCCCATTTTAATGATTTAACTTAAAAAACCAATGAAATTGACTTTAGTAGTTTTTTAATTTCGATTTAATGTTCGTAAATGCGAAGAGACGAGTCGTTTTACTCGTTCTTTGCTCACTTTGGAGTTTTTAAAAAAACATTTCTTTTTGAAAAAAGTGTCAATAGTTGTTATAGCATGCTTCTTTTTCTGATTAAATTCAAGCAATTGCATTTTTTGCTTCTTAACATCTTCTGCCATGCAGAAGATCTCTCGACAGAAAAAAGAAAAAAGAGAAAAAAAAATCATTTCAGGTCACCATTGATGCTCGAAAAAGAAAGCAACCGTGGTGAATTTAACATAATCTATAATTAATAATACAATCACTTGATTATATTGATATCTTCTATTATTTTGATTACCAATGAGTCGTATAAGAGTATATGACAATAATGTATGAAAAATAAAATCTAATATATATAAAACTTTTATTTTCTTTTTTTTGTGATTGTTTGAACTTATTAAAAATGAATTAAAACCTTAGTAAAAGTAATTGTGAAAATGTATTAAATGACTTTTATTTCATTTAAAAATTTTTATTAAATAAAATTATTTCTTTTGAAAGATTTTATAAAAAAGATAAACAAAACATGTTCTAATTACTTATAGTTTTTGTTTGAAAAAAGAAAACGAGAAAGTTTTTTTTGAATTTAAAAACGTTTCTTTAATATTTATTCACTTTTTTTGTTTTATTTCTTTAAGTTCGACCAAACATTGAATCTGGAAAATTATATGGAAATTTAATGTAACAATGGAGGCGAACTCTACGTACAGCTGAATCTATCAGTATGATATTCGCTTATATTTATTCTTAGAAGAATAAAATAAAATTTAATAAAAATAATTGTTATTTAGAATAATATGTTATTCTTTTTGAACAAGATCTATGTCAATTAGTCGAAAAATTAAAAGAATTTGTTTATCTTGATATTTATTGCAATATTGATTATGATGTTTAACCTTATCATTTAATCGTTAAAAAACGTTTTCCAAATAGTCGAATTTATATTCAAATATCAAGATTTTCACTTTGGATTTAATTATTATCTATAATATTATATTATATTATTATATGATAAAGAAAATTATTATAATTCTCTTTTTTTGTTTCTTTAATGATTAATTTCATCAAGACTTTTTGTTTTTCTTTTTTAAAAAAAATAAAAAATAAAAACAAAATTCATATTCATTCAATAAAAAGACTTTCTCTGAATAAATTTCATATATATAACAGAATCTTTAATCAATAATTATATTAATAACTTTTCTTTGATTCGTTTGGTTTATTCTTCAAACATCACAAAAAAATACCTAAAAGAAAATAATTAAATATATGTCGATTCGATCTTAATTGATATTTGAATATCTGTGTCGAAACAGTCAGCAAAGAGAAAAGTTTTTAACTTATTTAATCTGAAAAATTGACGAATCTTTTAGAAAATAAATCAATAATTAGAAAAAACAACAGATAAAGCTTTATTCGAATACCATTTTCTCTTTTGTCTTCTTTAATATATGGGTTATTTGCAATATATTCTTACCATTGGTCAAAAAAAAAGACTAAAAAAAAATGTTTCAAATTAAAATGTTTTGACCCACTGAGATTACTGAGAAAAATAATGATTCGTGAGTTAATCAGACCAACAAAAATGTGAACAGGTTACATAAAATTCTTTGAGTTTTCTCCTTACGGAAAGGTCTAATTCTTGATGTATGACTTAAAAACAAGTATATAAACATGAATGGATATCAATAGAACGGATACATCTTCGAGGGTTTACAAAAATTATTCATTTAGGAAATATACATATCTGAGTATGCTAATCCTGGTTTTAAGCTATTCTTCAAATCGAACTGGTTTATATTAGGGATAGTAAATACTTCGATCGATAGCGCCTTCAAAGAGGAATCGATTGATGTAAACTGAGTCCAACTTTAATTTCGATTTGATATAGATATTGCCAGAAAAATGTCGCGGGATATTTTGGCATCAATATATAATTTTGCTCTGAATTATTCATCATAGCGAGCTGATTGTTTAATCACAGGTAGTCCGCATACGTTGAAAAAAACGAGTAAAGTTTGGTTCCAAAAGATTGAGATGTGGTAGAGTTATAAGAAAATCAAAAATGAAAATCTCACGGGACATTTATCCCTTCCAGGACGGAATTTTTTTTTTCATCAAAAATTGGTTCTTTTTATCAGTTTATTGAATCTGACTCAAAATTTTTCCATAAAAATTTTATGGTATTCAAAGAAATAATTTTTCTCGCCTGTTACGCAAAAAGCCAGTTTGCAAGTAGAGCATTCGATAGTTGATCGAACTTGCACTTCTTTTGTGGTACAATAAGCGCATCTCCTCCAGGTTCCCTTGACAGGCAAGAGCATCCTACCATACAACTGATCAGCAGATAGTGGTGATGCTAATTTATGCTTCTTGTTTGAAGGAGGTCGTCCAAGATTTCTTTGCTCAGCGTCAGAACATAGAGACTTAGCCACGGAAACCAAATAATTCAAATATGATAATTTATTCTGACCTAATTGATTGTAGAAGATAAATGAATTAGCTAAAGATGCATTGAAGAAGAAAATAAAAAGCGTAAGTCAGTTCCTTCTAGACTTCGATCAAAGGTGTATCAGGATATTATTTCATTGAATCGATCAACTCCATGTATAAACTTGTTGTAATTCTTTATTGCTTTCGGACAGTTAATTTCAATGAACTGTTTATTTTTCAACTGTCGAGAGATTCTAATGATTTCAGTGTTTTCACAGTCGTTTGACGGTAGAAAGACACTGTTTCGTATCCATCCATTTGAAGATAATAGTGTTGGATATGACAATTGACTTGTGGTCACCTCGTTCCATTTTCTCTTTCATAGCAAAATGTGGTGGAATACCAACCCGATCAGCCTGAATAGTTCCCGTGGCACTTATTCTCTGCAGCTTTAGCTTCTCGAATAACGGAAGTGAAGTAAAAAAATTATCGAAGTACAAATGTTTTCCTTCGAAATGATGGTCAGCAATAACAGTGAAAACAACACGTTCAGTCAAAAGTGTTTCTTTTTCACTAGTTTCTTCTTTTGGTAAATTCTACAGTTGAATAAGTAACCAGTAATGGAATCGCATAAACACCAAAGTTTATAGTCTCTCTTTATTAGTTTTGAAGGCACGTATTGCTTGAGACTTGACCTTCCCTTGGATTTGACCATAGTTTCGTCGATTGAACCATAGTGAGCAAAGTTATAATTTTTCTCGAAATTTTCGAGTAAAATTTCAATGAAATTCTTAACTTTGTAAATTTTACTGTAGTGATCAGTTTCCTTTTTTTGGCTCCAATGAATTATCAGCAAGATGTAAATTATAAAAGATTTGAAGAAAGCGATATCTTGACATGATCGAAGAGATAAAACTATTATGAAAAACATTGTCTTTACGTCAATAGAATTTCATTTCCCTTAAGTCATTGATTGTCATGACAATAATTATTCCAAGAAACGATTCAATATCTTTTATCCCCACACCCTTCCAGCGATCAGTTTCGTTTTGACTATTCCTTCGTTTTTTCTGTTTTCCGTAAATATTTATTTGATCAGTAATTAGCTTTTAAATTTCTTCCGTGAAAAAGCTCCCGATTACTGAAATTGACGTTATGTTCCTGAGAGAAATTGATGTAAAACCGCCATTACCAATATAACTTTCGCTCATAGAATCAATATCCATTTCGTCTTCATTCGAATATTTATCTGAGATCTGAACTTCATCCAGATCATCTACTAATTCATCACAAGCGAAATCGAAATCGAAATCACTCTCATCGCTGTCTTCATCGGTAAGTGAATCACGTGAGTCGTCATCTACTTCAACATTTTCGAAGAATTCCATCGGTCAAGTTTCAATCATAAATAGAATAGATAAATGAAAGATGGAAGTAATTTAACTTATTTTCAAAGAACAGCTATATACATATACAAGCGCAATAGAGAGCGTGAGTCATATAGAACGTTCTCGTAAAACAACATATCAGACGAAGAGAGGAAACCTATGCCGTCATTGTACAATCATAGAAAGAAAAGCAAATATCAGAGAAGAATACATAGACCATCAAGAAAATATATGTAGAACATGACAGTTGGTGCATTCCATGACCTCTATGTATAATAAGTTTTAATACTTAAGTGTAAATGAAATATTTTTTCCAACGGAAAACTAGGTGGTATAACCCTTATACCACTGTCCTGAAAGAGTTTATCTGACAATTATAATTTTTGAATATTGTATGCCAGTTTCTCGTTCAAATTACAATGTAAAGAAAGTTTTTTTTTTCCTCAAAATATAATGTCTTCATTTCTCCATCATTTGAGACCATCTCCAAACTTTTGTGCAAATTTGTTTGTCCCCAGCAACACTTTCAATCTCCCAGGACAAAAAATTTAAAAGCGTTTGTCAGCTCGAAGACTATTAAAATCTATCCAGAAAAAAGTTATATTGAAGCAGGCTGCTTACATTTTCTGAATATAAGAAGTATTCTCTACAAAATGGTAGAAAAAGTTAAATTAAAAGTAAAAATCAAAAACGAAAAAAATCCTATTTTCGCTCGATGGATGGCGTGAAAAATCAAGATTTCAACCCTTGTAGTGTCCATAACTTGAGAAATATAAACAGAAAAAAAGTTGAATTTGACCGAATAGTGAGAGTTAAATAGAGGATCAAAACAAAAAAAAATTATTCAAGTCGATAAACAGGTACCAAAGTTATTGTGAATATACGTGAGAAATCGCAACGGTACAAATATATTGCAAATCAGCCATATAGGAAAAAAGGACTTCTTATTTTTATTATCTATAAGTTATTAAAAATAAATTTATTTGAAACAAATTATTATATAAAATCTAAATCTAAAAAATTATTTTAACAAAAAAGTCGATGTTGTCACGTGATTTCGAAAGAGAAAATCTAGAAACACGTAATCCAAAAAAAAAATCTGAAAAGAATAGAATCTAGAAAAAATAATGTAAAAACATAAATCTAGAAAAGATTAAAATGTAGAAAGCAAAAATCTCGAAAACGTCATTCTGTTGTTTGATCACATATTAACCCTTTACTCCCCCCCTCTCAAAAATGTCCATCCAAGTGGACATTAACAGGTCGATTACAGAAACTAAACGAAACATAGAACTTCAATACTTCAAAAACACTTTTTCTAGTAAACTTCCTGAGCTATTGATTGCTACAACAAAATGTTTCATTTGGGTGTGATTGTGGTTTCTCTCTGTAGGTATTTGGATTCCCACACCCACACCCTCTAGTCGTACTTTGTAACATCGCAAGGAGCTTAGCTTGTAAATATGTTCTCGAAAAACGATTTTTTTATTATTTCGATAGTTGATTTTCTAAATTAATTGTCAGGTAATATTGATGATTCGTCCAATTGACTCTTGTCTTGCGTACTGATCGCCTCATTTCCGTATAATTCCTTGTAGAATTGTAAAGAACGACGACTGTTTTATTCTCGAGCTTAAGACAAGTAGTTATTACGATTCATAAATATTCGAAATAAAGTTAGCTGACCATATTCTCAAGTATAGACTCCTCCGTGCATATTATTAATATTATTATTGATAGAAAAAAATAAGAACAGAATCGTATGTAGAAAAACAGTTGAATTTGTCCTTAAATTTCATTCGTAATTTTCAATTAAATCTGATTATTTGTTAAACAAAAGGAAACATATTATCAAAACAATTATAACTTATTTGATCGAACTATTGTCTAATCATATTATCTTTCTAGCTTTCCACATTACGATGTTTACTAAAAATACATCCATATAAATCTATCGTACATTAACCTTATCTTATCATAAAAACTACTGATGATTAGTATATTGTAATACGTAAATATATCAAACAACTGTCAGATACTCCATTATTCTTAATGTCTACTGATTCATCTTGTGTGCATGTCTAAAAACATATATGTATATATATTGTTCGACGCAATATTCTTTAAAATTTCTTATCTATCCTATCATCGCCTAATAAATTTTTCTATTTACTAAGAGTTAATTAAGAAGCGTTGGATGTGTATAGATATAAATAGTCGCTAGTTTTTATTGCTAAGATTATTTCTCTCATTTTAAAGCATGAAGCTAACAAGTATATTAATTATCGTTTTGTTTCTTGATCTGTTTTTAACTGTTGTCTTATCGGATATGGAAAATAATGATCTCGATTTCATCGATGATAATAATCTTATATTAAAACGAGGTATATTTCATCGTGAACGTCGTGATAGTCAATTTCAATCAGCAGGTCAATGTGTCCCATGTAAATTTGGTATTGGACGTTGTTGCTATCCAAATATTTGTATTAAAAAACGTTTGCGACCAGATAAATGTCTTCGTATAAAGACTGGCTGAAATTTTATTTTCTCATTTATTTTTGTTTTACGAATAAAAATAAAAACATGTTTGCTGTGATTAATTCATTTAATTAAAACAAAAAAA
>CAJNOP010000496.1:41405-56919 GCA_905250075.1 Rotaria sp. Silwood1
TTAATTAATTTCTGATAGAAATATACTAAAATAAGGGTGTGGGGTGTGTGGGTGGGTGTCTCTGTGTGATGACTTTCTTTTAACCAATACCTACACCCTCAAGTTTTTTGTAAAAATTTCACGATCGAAGCCATTAAGGCTCCCTTTCACTTTCAAAAATCCATCTCAGGCCAGAAACATCCGAATTGCATGAAATTTTCAGAATATGTTGAGGCTATAGTGAGAAGGCTATGGTACAATTTTCAGTCCTGTACCATGACGTTTCAGGGAGAATATTGGTCAAACAAGGGTCAAAAAATAGCTTATTTCATGTCCAAGACTTCTTTTTGCGGTCTTCAGTCTATTTATTTCATTTTTTGTTTTGTTTGAAAGAGCATGTCAGAATGCAGTGCTTATGAGAGCCCTTTTTTTTTTTAAACTCTTACTTTTTAAGCGAAAAAGGATCGAAAGTTCAATAATTCAAAAAACATCTCTAAAAATGACGCTCTAATTATATAAATGTTTATTGTATATGCAATAAAAGCAAAGATTAATGAAAATAAATGCGGAAACTTCGGATTTAAATCCGAGAGTTATGTGTACTTCAAAAAGTGAATCATACAAATCAGTCATCCTAGAATGTCTGAACATCAAAACTATACTGCGGAACCTACCATTTAAAACGTTGATTTCTATTGCGCGTTGCCAAATCAATAGGACATGAGACAGAATACAGCTCGAGTTTGAACTCTTCCCCTTGATTTACCCTAAGAAAGTCGTTTTTCCTATAACTTGATTTCTATTGGTCACTGCACAACCAATAGTATTTCGATCGAAGTGCAGTACACATTCGAGTTCTCCATATCTGAAAACCTCGAAGTATCATCACTGTGATAGAAAGATAGAGCTCTATTTGTGAATCAATTCGATTGTGGACCAAAATATAACTTAGTTTTCTTTAATTATCCTTGTGATAGGTGAGTCTACCTACTTGTTTCTTTATGTTTTATATATCATGTTGTAGCTCTTGAAATTCTCTATCGAATGGTATATAATAGTTGGGGTTTTAATTGACTATGATAGAAAAAGTCTTTTACGGAAGTCGCGATGGGTCCATTTTTCCATAGGAAGCTATAGGGAAAAATGAGTATTTTTGCAATAACTCAGGAACGGCTCGGCCGGTCCTTCTCATCTTCTTCTCTCGGCCGAAATATTGTCAAGACTAAGCTGTGTAGAAAGTTTCATCGCAATCTGACTCTGCTGTCAAAAGTTATCATGAAAACAGCCAACCGGACGGACGGACACACCGACTATTCTATAGTGTACTCACTGTTTGAGTACACAAAAGTATGATTCGGTTCAAAACTAATATCAGATTCAGAATCAGCGTTAAAAACTGAGTCGATTTATGTATTTTGTGAATAATTATGAGCAAAAAATTTTTTTTCGAAAAATCCCCGTACCCCCCCTCAGGGATGGTCTCGTCAAAAATCACAATTTTTTCGATAACTCAGCCATTTCTTGACGGATCCTTCTCATCTTCGAACTCGACCGAGATATTCTAAAGACTGAACTGTGTAAAAAATTTCATCGCGATCTGACTCTCCTTTCGAAAGTTATCGTGTATACGGACGGACGGACGGACGGACGGACGGACGGCCGGACACACTGACCGATTCTAGTAGTGTACTCACTTTTTGAGTACACTAAAAAACGGACTTTCATAGGCACTGCATTCTGACATGCTCTTTCAAAGACAAAAAAGCTTTGGCTACAATGATGCTCCTTCGAGAAATCTTGAAGATTCGATTGAAAACCTATAAAATGAGAAAAAACGAAAAAGATTTTCGGTTTTTTTCAGAAACGGCTCATTTTTCGAATAGGGAATCAGGAAAATCTTCAAAAATTTTTGAAAGAAAAGAGGTTCTGAGTAAAAATTTTTGTCGTTTATGAGAGATCAGATCACGTGTTATCGTTCCTTGCATTTACTTTTATTTCGATCATTCCGACGAAAAGTGACTTTTATGAGGGACCTTAATGAAGAAGAAATCCATGCTGAGACTGGTTGTGCGAATCTTTGTTTGTTAATAATAAAACGGAGGTTAATTCATTTAAAGTGTGAAAAACCATAAAATTGTCAAAAAAGCTTTTTAGGACCCTAGAGAAAAAAAAACAGTGTTTTTATCGTATATTCTTCACATTAAGATCTATCGACCTCGAGTTGCTGCTTTCTGTTATGGTTCGCCGACTTCTATTTCTATTCAAAATATCAGGCAAAATGAATGAGATCTATGCACATTTCACCTGGTAACGGGACTTCTTGCAACTATTGTATATATTTTTGATGATGATAATCCATCAGATATAAAGCGATAAAATTTGAGTGAAATTTTAAAATAAAAAGACGATTACTGAAACGGTTTTATTTATTTGAAAATCGTTATGTTGTCGTGGAGACTTCAACTAGTATTCAAGAAACGAAGCAACGAGCTTTGGTATACACGATCATGGCCATCGACAATATAATAATTATCTATGTGAAAAAGATCGACTTCTACCATGAAGTAATGCAATGAAAAATGAGAAATCATCAACCTTATTAAGTCAGTGGATAAATTTAGCAAAACGACTTGCATATCAATATATCTGACAGAGGAATCAATAACGCTTTGAAAACCTTCTCAAATCATTTCTTGTAGGTTTCATTGGCGGCTTGGACAAGAAATCATCCTATGTATATTGATACAAAGTTTTTTCTTCGTAGATTATCCCCAAGGATATTTTATGTAGTATATTATTGACTAGAACAATAATTAATTTATATTTCGTCATTATTCTTTCAATTCCATTGGATAAAATGTTTTGTTTTTAAGAATAAATCTTCACATTGTTTCAAAAAGAAATCAATGGTACCCTTTCACACTGCCATGCGTTCTTGCTCACATTCACATGCTTTCATCTTTTCCGCTTGCTTTGAACGATGACACGGCGCAAAATTGAATAGAGCGGCGCAGGACACTATCGCGAAGCTTTTCTTTCAAAGACTTTTACGTTGCTTATCACACCCCAATATATAAATTTTTTTTCAATTTTTACCAGCCATGGAGTGCTTCAATTGTGATTTTACATTCGATAGTTCAAAACGGTTTACTTTGAATGATCAATTACGTAAATTATTTTTAGAAAGAGAAAAAAAGAAATACAAGACGCCATCACTTTCTCGAAAGTTATCTCACATGAATAATGTATGCCCTATCTCAGTCGATTTTTTTCATTACATTGAAGCATAGAGAAATGAAAATATCGATAAATAAATTCCAACTTAAAAATAAATATTTCCATACGGCTATGGGAATTTAATTATTCTTTCAGATTCAATTCTACTGTCAGACAAATATGAATAGAATACAATAACAATTGAGCAATAGTGAATCTTCTATGAAGAATATAAGGAAATTAAAAAGTCTGTTGTATTTATTCAAGTATATAAATATGCTCTTGTTTTCTTAAATACTAAAATTTGATAAAAGATAAAAAATAGTGCAAGAATCATGAAAAAATGAACGTTAATCTTATAGGATCAAGAAGAAAAAAATGATCTGAAACATGTCGCAAAGAATTTAAATAAGACAGAATATAATACTTTATTAATTAGTATAAAATGTTTATTTTCATTCGATATATTAAGTGTCTTCATCAGATGAATCAGTTACCTAATCAACTCTATTGTACAGATGATCTCTTCTTAGATCATTATCTAATTCTTGCTTGCAAATATCATCTCTTTTATTACATGATTTCTTCATAATATCATCTTTTATTATTGACCATGAATTTTGTCTTACATGCTTGATGATCAATTCGGATGCTGAGTTAATCCACCAATGGGTGTGAATACGGGTGGTGTGTGGATGTGAGTCTTCTCTTCATCTTGACCCACACTCACATACCAGAGCTGGGCAAAATACTCGAAGTACTCATACTCGAGTACGATTTTTCTAGTACTTGTACTGAGGTCGGAGAGTCAAGTACTCGTACTCATATTCATAGCCGAGTGCGATTTTTGCGATATTCGTACTGGTACTTATACTCATATTCGTACTGATGGGGTCAGTACGCGTACTCGTACTCGAGAAAAGGCATACTTGCCCAGCTCTACCATATTCACACCCTATTTTATCTGAATTCGGGAAATGAAATTGAACTAATTATCGTTTATATATTTCAATAAATATTTACTCTTACTCAATAGATGAACAGTTGAAAATGAAACGTCGTTTTTCTATTTCTGGAAAAACCATTCGAAACATATCATTATATACGAAACTCTCCTATCGAAATACTAAAAGATCGATATTTCCGTAAATAGGAACAATTCTTCAACCGTCTCATAAAGGCATAGTCCACACTCACACCCGAAATCACAGTCACACAGACAGACGTACGGTTTCATCAATACAGATAAGTTTATAGTATTGACCATGCAAATTCGTAAACCGACTGTTGATATCCGAATTGTCACTTAGATCAAGACTCACACTCATTCTCATACCCTCATTTCTAACCATATTAACATTATTATTCACATGAATACACTTAACAATAACTGCACCACTCATTATTCAATAGATATTGACTGAGCCATATCTGCGCCGTCGCCTATACGCAAATTGAGTGAGTGACAGTGTTACCTTTACGCACAGGTCTCCACACGTTGACGTGTGAAGTGTCAATGGACACTAGTAATCTCAATAATGTCGATATAGTGGGTATAAAGAAAGTTAATTTCTATTGTTGAAAATCTTTTCAGATATTTAAATATTCTACTAATTAATTATTCAGATTATTGAAGCAAGAATATTTTAAATCGTATAAACTAACCCCTTCACTTATTATTTTATGGAATATTTCAATTCAACATTGAGCTTCGACATGAACGATTATTCACAGTACTAACACAAAATGTAATTGCAACTTTGTTTTCTCAAACATCCACACCGAATATATTCTGAAAACTACGAACGATAATAGATTAAAGAGATTAAATCCGTAAACATTCTCAACAATAGAATCTAGTAAATATAACGAAAAACTATTTCAGAATAATGTAAAATAATATTGTATCACTAATCCTATAGTTAGTTAAAAATTCACTAAAAATGTTCAAATATTCCAATATATGATTATTTATTTTTGGATATTGTCTTTTCACTATATTCTGACTTTTAGTTGATCAATAGATAGATTATCGATATAATTATATCTTTAAATATAAACATGAATGTAAATCATTTATTGTTTGATAGCAATTGATAATGATTATAGTACTAAGAATATACTTCGATCTTTTCATTGAAATGTTTTTTTTCAATGAATTCATTTATTTTATTTTGATAACACACTCATTAAAAAATAAGAGAATAATATCATTTTATCAAAACGCACATATTTACAGTAAAGAAATTTGAAAATAAAGATAAAAATACGTCAAATCGACTGTTAAAAAAAATCTCTAAACACATTTAATTCAATATAATAACGATAGTCTGACAAAGATATATTGAGTTCCGATTAAAATTAACCTATGAAGATAATAAATAGATTGACGGATAATTATTCAATATTTATTTGTTTCTATAATAGATTAAATAAAAGAGTGCGACAATAGATTTCTATCTTCTAATATATATATATATTATTTATCGTCATTTCATCATAACTTTTTTTTTTTAATATTCAGTTATTCATAATGAAAATTTTTCGATCAGTTTTATCTCAAAATGGTAATGATTATCTTTTATTTAAATGTTAATGATAGAATAAAATATGTTTTATTGATAAGAGAATTCTATAAGATAATTCTATGTAATAGATAGATGATAAATAACATAATTTATGTCACTATATTATCTATTAGAATGTTTTTCATTTTAAATCTTTCACATTTATTTTTCGAATAAAATAAACTGTTTTATTTTATTGTTAATTTCAATATTTCGAGATAAAACTATTTATTTATTTATTATTTATCAATAAAAATAAGATTTTTCTTTGATTATCATTGTTTATATTGAATGATTTTTGTTTTTAAATGAAAAAGATAATTGTTCAATATATATTTCAATTGAAAATAGTTTAAATATAAATATAAATCCTATCTAATAAACAAAAGTAACTTATCTATTTTGTGAATATATAAAGAGTTATGTTGTCTTATATATATTTATATATTTAATGAAAAGTTAATTAAAACAAAAAAATCAAACTAAGAAATATTTCTATGTTTGTTTTATTAATTCTTATTAAAATAAATCTAGTTCTGAAGATTTTGTTTAAATAAAATAAATAAATATTGTCTTATATTAATTTATTATTTATTATTTATAATAAATATATATTGAAAGAATTTATAATTGAATATAATATAAATGCAAGTGAGCAACAATTCTCTTCTTAGTTTATTTTCTTCTTTTTTTTCTTTTTTTTTTCAAAAGTATAATCGTCGACATAATGATGGTACATATATATTGAGACCATAAAAAGAAAACGAAAACGAAAACGAAAACGAAAAAAAAACAATGTCGAGTTAAACATTGAATATAATTAAAACAGGATTAAAAAGAATTAAATAACAAAGAAAAATCTACGATAAAATATCATAAAACAAAGATAAATACGATATAAAAACGAGTGAGATTATCAAAAACTGATAGTTGTGCAATGGATTGTGTAGTTTATAAGACGTCTTTAATGTCCGGACAACACTCACCTTTATTCGATTATCTCAACTCATATCGTTCGTATAAATGACTGATACAAAACAAAAAACAAAGAAAAAAAAAAAAAGAAAAATGAAAAGAAAAGAAAAGAAAAAGAAAAAGAAAAGCTCACACTATATTGTCTATTGTTAAACTATAGATTTCTAAAAAGCAGCTGGCATATAACCATATGGACCAGCAAATGCAGCAGCAGCTGATGGATCATAAAAATTCGGCTGTTGATAAGGAGCAAAAGCACCTTGTTGTTGAAAAGCTAGATTTGTTGGATCAAAAAATGGTGTTCCCATTTGTTGTCCACCTAAACCATAATATGATTGACCTTGACCTGGCAATAATCCGATTTGTTGAGCAGCATTTAATGGCATTTGTATTGGTGGAAGTATACCACCAAATTGTACACCAGCACCACCTTGTCCTTGCATATATTGTTGCATTTGTAACATAGCTGCTGCTTGAGCTTGTAATGCAGCAGGTGATTGAGGTGGTAATAACATTGCTTGGGCCATTGGATCACTACCATAAAGACTTTTACTTGGACCACCATATTTACCATATTTACTCATTTTACCTTGTCCTGATATTGGTCCATAACCATCAAAATAAGGTGCAACACCTGGAAAATATGAAGATGGTGGAGCACCTATTAAGGCTGGTGGACCATATCCTGGTCGACCACCTTTTGATGATGCATGATATTCATATTTATCTACCTTTTCACTTTTTTCACGTTTGTTTCCAAAGAGACCCATTGTTTTATTTTAAAATAAATTTATTCAAGATGAAAGACAAGTGTATAGATGTGTGACTGTCGTCAAATATGAATGAATGATAACTGATAGAGAATAGAGAATAGAGAATAGAGAATAGAGAATATCTATCTATACTATCATTTTTGACCCATTGAACGGGCAAAGTTACGCTTCAATAAACACATTTCATTTAACAAATAAGAATAATTTATCAAACAACGAGAGAAAAAAAAGAAAGAAAAGCGAATACTTATCAACCAATCGATTTTATTTTAAATTAAAGAAAAAGAAAAAAAAACGAGAGAAACGAGAGAAAGAAAAAAAGATCTTTACATTGATGACACAACACGCATTAACCAATATTTTTCCGCTTATTTCATATTTAAATATTGCAGCATAACATAAGTACACGGTTCTTTTTTTTTTTTTTTTATCATCGGTCAACCATAATGATGGATATATGTGATGACAGCCGTGACGATACCCATATTCATTCGTTCATTAGACGACGTGCTTAATGGATCGCATGTTGATATGATCTACTCTTGTTTAATGACATACATTTATTGTCACACTTCAACGAACACCATCATCTTTAACATTTCATTTTACTTTTCGTTTTTTTTTTCGTCTTCTTTTTCTTTTATCAATCAGAATAGTTTTTTGTTTGTTTTTTAAATATAATATAATATAATATCATATAGATATCAAAGAATTTCATTGATAATTTTTTTTTCGTTTTTTTTTCTAAACATCATTAAATATTTAATAAACAAAGATAAAATGAATAAATATAATTATTATTTATTAAATAAAATCAATCAATTAAAATAAAATCATTTTATATATATTCCTGTTTTGTTTTTTTAAATAAAATCAATAAAAAAACTAAATGTTTCGATTTGTTTAAATTAAGTATCTGGTGGAATTTCTTCAAGAATTATTTTGAATGAAAATGGAACAAATGGATAACCTTCACCTTTATAAAATTTTGATTGAAATTCAACCCTACAATATAATTAAATAAACAATTCAATTATTATTATTATTATTATTATTATTATATTAACAAACCAATGAAGACGAAGTGCATGAAGAAAAGCTGAAAGTCCTTCCATTAAAAGTAATATAAATATAGTTAATGATGACCATGGCATAAATACTATAAATGATGCTATTCCACCAATATAACCATTCATTGATAATCCAATATGAAATACCATATGCCATAATACTTCACTTAATTCTTAATTAAATTTTTTTTTTTTATTAAATAAAAAATAAAAATAAGTAAACTAACGTGCATGAGCTAATGATAATGCCCAAAGACGTAAATAAGAAGCTGTATGTGATATACAACCAAGAAAATATTCAATTGTATGAATACCTTGTTCAACCCATACTTCACTCATATCAATCTAAACAAATAATAAAATAATATTATTTTATTATTAACAATTAATATTAGAGAAAAAAAAAAAATAAATAATATAAAATCAAAGAATAACGGTGAGCACCTCCACATTATGATCTTGATCATGGAGATGTTCATCGTCAACAATATTCTTAGTCTTGGCATTTTGTGTATTGACGTCCAGCACGACGCCACTCTACAAATACAAAGCAGCATATTGAGTTCTATTATCGATTAATAATATATGAAAATGAAAGCAGCATCCAAGAACAACAAGAATAAGAATAAGAATAAAAATAAGAACAAATGAAGCGTTTAGATTAATTTGTTTAATGATAACCTCTTGATTTGGATGATGATCATTCATTTCAATATCATTACTTGCTAAACGATTTGTTACTGTCAAATGCTTTTGCTTTTTCAAAATAAGAAAAAAAAATTAAATTAATAAATAAACAAAATAAAACAATAAATAATCTATTACATTATTTCGTTTTCTTCTTTTAATAATAGTATATATTGGTTTAGCTAAAAGCATCCATGGTATACAAATAACAGCTACAGCTAATAATGCTGTTTGAACTGTCTTTTGACCTTTATATATTAATCTTGAACTAGGTGGATTGTCAGGATAAGATAGTAACATCATATTTATTAAATCTATGTTTTGGTTTTTTGTTTGTTTTTAAAATAAATTCAATTTATTATAAAATAATATTAATTGTTAAATGAACTTACGAATGAGTAGTGATGGAGCATCTCCTCCATCTTTTCCTTGATAGTTTGTCCATTTATAAAATATTAATATAATTAAATAAAAAAAAATCGAAGATAAAAATATTATTTGAGGAAGAAATTCAACAAATATTCCATGATAATGTTTAAAATGACTAAAAAACAATAAAACAACATTTTGTTTTTAATTATTTATCTTTATAAATCCTTACAAATGATTCCATAAACTAAGAAAAACACCAAAACCCATTTGAATTATTCCAATAATAATTGCAAATTTCATTTTTGCAGAATTTGTAAATGTTATTTTATTATCAGCTAATTGCCAAATCTATTTATGTTCAATTTTTATTTTAGAAAATGAATAAAAAGAAAAGAAAAAATAAAACGAACCGGATCAATACCCAATAAATATGGATTACTAGAATACATTTGTTGAAATTGATCGGGTGTTGTTGAATTATATAGAGTTGGATTTGGTTCTAAGGTAACAGACTCACTTTTAATTAATGTTTTATCACTTAAGAAAAGAAAAAAACAAAATACATTAATTAATATAAATTATTTGAAAAAATTTCAATATTGAATTAATTATCCTTACTCAAATTTAACTCTCCATGATGAACCAAATATATTAAAAGATTTTGAAAAAACATCATTATAAATAAGTCCTGTATATATTGAAAATAATCCCATTAATAATATAATATATCTTCCACCAAAAAATATTGTCCAAACTTCTTGTGTTCTCCATTTTGTTTTAAGTGTTTTTTCTTTTAAAACCATCCAAATAGCAAATATTGATACAATTAAACCATGACCAGCATCACCAAACATAACAGCAAATAAAAATGGAAATGTTATTAATACAAATGGCATTGGATTTATTTCTCTATATGTTGCAACACCATATGCATCAACTAAATTTTGAAAACCTTGTGTAAATTTATTTAATTTATGATGTGTTGGTGGTTGTTCATTTGTTTCAATTCTATTTAATACAGATGATATTGAACCAGCACCACTTAATTCCTTAAATTATTTAAATATATAATTATATTCAAAAATAAGAAAAAAACAAAAAAACCGAATAACATACTGATCCTTTTCTTAATGCTAATTGAAGTGTATCTAATTGTGAATTTGGTGTCCAACATTCAGCAATAAAACATTTTCTTGCAACATCATTATTAAACATATTCATTGTATGATAAATAGCTTTGATTTTTCTAACTTTAATTAACCATGTTCGAATTGCTTTTGATGTTTCTAATAAAACTCTTTGACGATGATCATGTGTTTGACGAAGAACAACATTTAAATCTTCTAAACGTGTCATTACACCCATTGCTAATTCTCGACGTTCATTGGCATTTTCGGGACATGGATAAATATTTGCACGAAAACTAAATCGTTTTTATTTTTATTTTTATTTTTTTCTTGTTTATTTAATAAATATACAAACCCTTCACAAATTTTTTGTACACGAGTTTTTAATTGTTCACCTTGAAAGAAAACAACAAATACTGTTTTAGCAAGTTTTTCACCCTAAATATAAATAATTGTTAATAAAAAGTAAACGAAAGATGAAAATAAAAGTTAAAACCGTTATAGGATCTTGAATAAGATCTGGTATATCAGCTTGTTTTAAAAAAACATTTCCACGACAAACTCTCCATAACATTCTTTCAAATGCAAGAATTCGTTCACGTGATATAACTCCACTTACAAATCTAAACAAAACAATTATTATATATATATATGTATGAAAAAAGAAAAAAAAAATGTTTAAACCCAAGTTTCATTCCAACATTGATCGTTGTTGCATATTGATCATCAATTTCGGCTTTTTGTTCAGCAAGATTTTCTGATAGATCAAGTCGAACTTGTTGTGTCTTTAACAAAATAAATATTATATTTAGTTACTTTTTTTTTCTATTTTAAATAAAAAAAAAAGTAGCATTATTAATTATTAAATAAATTATTATCAATTAAATTGTTTTCTTCTATAATTAATTATTTCTTAGCAAATTCTTATTTAAAATGAATTAATAATAATTGAGCTTTAAATGATTGATTATTAATCGATAAAAACAAGAAAAGATCGAATATGATTAAATATAAGTAGCAATAAAATAAATAATTGTTTACATCTTGAAAAAAAGTTTGTGTCATTGCTAAATTATGTTTTAATTCAGTTAATTCATTAAAATTTTTCAAAAGTGCATCAGCATTTGTATTTATTTCTTTTAATTCATGATCAAGTTTATCAATAATTGCCTGTAAAAATAATATTAACAATAAATAATAAATAAATATGAAATAACAAACTTCAAGATCGATCATTTCTCGAGGTTTAGGTGCATCAGGATTTTCATCTGGTTCATATAATGTTAATTCATCTTTTTTTATTTCACTTTCAAGAAAACCTAGTTTTTATTTTATTTAATATATAACAAGAGATACACAATTATATATATTACATACGAAGTTTTCGTTCCATTTCTTCACATCGTCGAACTTCATTAACAAATTTTCGTTGAAATGAATTAACATTTGGATTTAACTTAAATGAAAAAAGAAAAAAGAAAAAAAGAATTTTCGTTTTTTAAAATAAATAAATGCATACATCACGAAATTGAACTATTCCTAATTCACCTAATTCTGCAATACATGAATAAGCAGCATCAGGTTGTAAAAATAATTGACATAATGTCATTTCTTCACTTCGAAATATACTCGCCATATTTCCTTCAACAACCAGTTAACAAATGATATATATCCTCTTTTTACTTTTTGCTTTTTACTTTTTACTTTTTAATAAAAAAAGTCTCTAACAGATAATAGAAAAAACAGAAAAAACACAGAAAAAGAAAAAGATGAGAAGATATGATATAATGTTTGTTGTTTTAAATTATGTTTTATTATAAGGACAATGATGAATAATAAAATTGTTATCATTTTTAATAGATATATGTTGACAAAGATTACATATTATAAATAATATTTGTTTATTATCATATTCTATTAAATGTATTTGACAATAATTAGTTAATGGGATTGAACGATTTAAACAATTTAAAATTTTACATTTAGATTTTTCTTTTTCTTTTTCTTTTTCTTTTAATGTTTTATTAATATTATATTTATATTGTTTTAATATATTAAATAAATAACTAAATTGTTTATTTGATGGTGAATATATTAATTGTGAATAATTTGAAAATAAATCATTTGAATATTGAATATTATTTGGATATTCAATATTATAATTAATATATTCTTCTTCTTCTTCTTCTTCTTCTTCTTCTTGTCGTTTATTTTCATTAAATAATTCAATTAAATTAACATATTTATATGTTGATATATCATTAATTCGTTCTTTTATTTTATCTTCATTATCATTATATTTACTTTTTTCAATTGATTTAATTCGATTTGGAAGAATTGATAATAACCATATTGGACATGAATTTATTTCAAAACATTTTTCACGTTTATTTAAACATTTAACAACTAATTTTTCCATATTTACTTTTACTTTTTTTATTATCGATCGTTTATCTTTTCATAGATTAGAATAGAATAGAATTAGATAGACATCTGCTATTTTATTTATTTACCAATAAGAATTCAACGTCATATAGATGACGTGACACTTTTTTTTTTTCTTCTTCGAAAATATTCGGTTTTCAAAAGATCGATAAAAAAAAACAGAATAAATTATATTTAAATAGACGATATATATTATTTATCAGTTAGAATTATATTTATTTAACAATTTCGACACTAATAAATAAAGTAAACAAAAATTAAATGATTTAATAGATAATATTAACAATTGAAGAGTAGAGAACAAGTGTTTTCATACGATTGAATAGTCTTACTATAATATATAATTACTCAGTAAAATAGCATTAATAGCAGATAATTAACATTAACAATCCGTACAATAAATAAATCATTATTTTTTGTTAAATAAGTAAATTAATATGTTAATATCATCATCATCGTCATCATTTTAACAATTTAAATTCTAAATAAAATAAAATTAATCGAAAAAAAGGAATTTTTTGTTACCGTTTATGATTTATTTTTAATAAATGAATTTAATATTGATCTATATTTATTTAATTATCGAAATATTTTAAAATAATCAATTATAAATTAACTTGAATTTATTTTTTCAAATTTATTATTTTCTTTAGTTTTTATTGATTTATTTCTAATTAATTAATCAAATTAAAATAAAATATTTTTTCAATATATGAAACAAATAAGTCTCTATATATATTAAAAAGGTTTTATTTTATCTTCAATATCAATAATATATCTATATTTACAATATTAATTATCTTCTATAGAATTATATTTATTCGGCAATAAATATAGATTTATCGATAGAAGTTAGGTTTTATCAACAACTAACATTGATTATATAGAAAATAAACAATAAGACATTAAATTAATTTAATATTATATTCGAATAGAATAGAATCTAATAACACACAAATAAATAGTGACCATCGATCATCGTCTAGACAATGATTGAACAAAGATATTATTTATGTTAGATAAATAATCAATAAATTTGTTTTATGATATCGTCATGGTATGGGTAGGATTGTTCTTTTTCGCCTTTCAATTAGTAAACACATTCGAAGTATAACTGACGATAATAACATCATCATCATCATTGACATTGACAATAAATAGAAAATAATTTAAACGAATATGTTTTAATAGAGTATATTAATAATTGAATAATCAATAACTATTTCAATGTTCGATTGATAATAAAACTATTTATTTAATCTGATTATTCTTATATAAATATAATCTCATATCTATTGATAAACTTCGACAAAATAAATAATATTATATAAAAATATACTTTTTTTAAACGAAAAACTAAAATAAAATCGAATCGATATCGATATCAATATGATTATTCTATTAGATTTATTTTATTAATTTAATTAAGAAAATGACCATTGGACAATTGTCTATGACTTTTTTTTTGTTTTCTAAATTGTATCAATTGATCACTGTCGAAAATCTCTCTTCATCGACATTCGATATTCTATGATTTAATTGATTTATTGAGATATATTTACCAATAATGTTATTCATTCAACCGTTGATTGAAATGATAACAATTCAATTTATTATTATTTCGACTTATTATTGGAATATTCAAAAGTATAAATATTGATTAATAGTATACTTATCTATTTTATTATAATTATTTGGGAATATTCAATTTAAAATAAGTTTTATATAGACAATAAATAATTTATTCAAACAGAAACAGATCTCTAACATTATATTTATGCTATTTAATCTACTTTATTTTTCTTGTTTTTTCTATTTGTTATATTAGTTTTAACAAAAAAAACAAGTTTATTTTGTTTATATCTGTGAAATATAATTGATCATGATATGATTCATGATTCATGAGATCCCATAGGCTTATCGCCCGTTGGGGCCAACCACTGTTCGGACTAGTTTTTTCCATATCCATCGGTCTTGCGCCAGATGGAACAAGTCATGTCCACTTCGCCTACACCATTCTGTGATGTCGTCCATCCATTCTCTGCATGGACGACCCTTTCGAGATTTTCTATTCATCTTTGTGAAAGCAATGTGCTTAATCAGCCTATTATCATCCATTCAACAGATATGACCAAACATTCTTAGTTTCCTTTTTTTGATGGTGTCTACTATGGTTTCATCTTGCGATATCCTTTTCCTTATATCATCGTTGGATATCATATCTTTCCAATTGATCCTTAGTAGACGTCGGTAGCATTTCATTTCGAATGCGAGTAGTTTCTTTTTGTCGACCTCTTTGAGGG
>CAJNOP010000496.1:57019-131604 GCA_905250075.1 Rotaria sp. Silwood1
CAAGATCTGCGTGTGATTATGTCCCTCTTTCAAGACGTGTGAGTGTCATCTAAATATCAGCTGCTAGTATAAGTTTCTCTAAAAGAAAGAAAAGCAATCTGTATACATATATATTTCTAACACACAATCATCTTTCTTCGCAAGAAATGGCGCCCGTTTACTTTCAACAACACGTTTCCATATTGGCGTCAATGTTGGATATTCTTAAAACTTTGCACAGATCTAATCCTCCTTCCTTTTGCTTCCGTCGATGATACTCTTATGCTAGTTCGTAAGTGGCTTCAGGATCACTTTTCATTTCATTCGTAACTTCAGACTGCTCTGGCTACCAATACCATTTTCTACTTGACTCTATCCTCAGCCTTTCCTCAGCGTAATAACATTGACCCTGATGATGTTATGCGTCTCACTTAGCTCCTTGTTTGCCTCTACTCATTCAATCACGAATTTTTATTTGAAATTCTTCTTTAAATGAATGAACGTACATCATTCCAAGCTCAAACTATTTGATCACTCCACTCACTGTTACCAATCGAACTCCATCTTTTAGTACTTCTTGTAGTCTCGTTCCTCTGATGTCTTTTTATACTCATCTGTGCCCCGTTATTGCTCCTCGTCCATCGTTCAAACAACAACTTTCTCGACTCAAGCAACTTTATACGAAATCGCATCGATCACGCCTATATAGTACAGGATGTGGATATGGGTGTGTGTGTTGATATACAATGAACACCTACACCAACACCCGATCGTTTCCTAGTCAAACTGCGATTTATTATCAACCGTTTTGACGCCTGCTTTCAATACTGAAATAATCGAATTACCGTGATCGAATTTATTTTTCGCAGGAACGAACATTAGTCAAACGTTTTCTTTCTCTTCTGTTCTGCTCTTCGTATCTGTTATCATCACAACTGTTAGCAATAAGACTCGTGCATGTTCATTTTTTTTTCGCTTCTACTTAGGTCAATTCAAAATTTCTGTCGGAGATACCTTATTTCTGAATAGTAAGCTCAAAAACGTTTTCTCTTTCTATACAATGGTAGAGAAAACAATGCTCTAATTTTCTATACTATTTGATCAATCTTCAATTATTATCCTAATAGTAAAATTTTGCTAAGAACTGTTTTTATATGAAACTTGAGCCTGTTTAAAATATAATGACCGTCAGTATTTTTGCAACAACTCAAGAATGGAAGAAGCTAGAGAGCAACAGTTTTCATTGTTTGAAAGAAGAGAAGATGGTACATCGAATTCCATGTTGCAGGCTGGTTTGACCTAATTTTTCTTAAGATGTTCATTCGATCTCTTTGAAAACAAGCCTAACCCGTAAGGTGTTTACAACGAATTTTCAATTATCAAGTATGTGTTCAAACCGTCAATGGAAGATCTAAACAGCTGTACAATGATCAAATGTTTAGAATTAATCATTCAGGAGTTATAGATATTCTAGTTAAAGGTTTAACTGATTTTTGTAGCAATTTCTGTAAAAAAAAAAAGATTCTTTTTGCTCTGCCTTTCAGTTAAAAAGACAAGTTTTGGCACATGAAAAATTGATTAAGGGGGGGCTCCCTTCAGACAAAATCAGGTTTTGTCAAGTTCATCAATTTTGTGATTTATAGCTCGTTAGATAGAGCGAAGTGTCTACTCTCGAATGCACTATAGTTGGTTGATTTGATGACGAACTTTAAGAATATTACATAAGTTTTTCTCAACCTCCATATTGGAAAAAATAAGGTTTTTAAAAAATTATTTTCCGCTTTTCTTAAAATACGTTTTTTCGAGTATACTGTTTGCGAGGGCAAACCTTACTCAATAACGTCTCAATATAGGAGTGATAGTTTTTTTTATTGCATAGAGGACAGTTAGGGCTAGATCCTAATAGAACCCGATAATTGAATTTCCCTATGGGTGAAATAAAAAATCTACATATCCCATTTTTATCAGCGATTATTTTGGACATGAATTCGAGACTTTTTCAGAGAACATTTTTTATAGAACACACAAAGGAAGTTTCAAAAATCGGGCTCTATTAGGATCTAGCGCCAAGGATACTCTATAACTTAAAAACAGTTCCGTCATGTTAGTTCGGATCCTGATTGTGACAACCTTGCCCGCGTACAAGGTATTTTTGATCAATAAATTGACTATAATTCATGAATATCTCCCAGATATAAGGGGATATTTTAACCATAATCTACTCTAGCCAAGACTAACATTCTCTGAAATTTTGGTTGAATTTGACGGAAAAATAAAAAAGTTCATTTCTGAGGGAGAGGTGGCTGTTAAGCAAAGTTCAGACAGCATACTAGAAAAACTTGTAATAAACAATTCGATGCATCTTTTTCTCCTCTTTCAAACAACGAAAACTGCAGCTCTCTAGCGCTTTCCATTCTTGAGTTATTGCAAAAATGCTGACGGTCATTATTTTCTAAACAGACTCAAGTTTCATACAGAAACAGTTCTTAGCAAAATTTTACTATTATGATTATAGTTGAAGATTGATCAAATAGGATTGAAAAATAGAGCATTGTTTTCTCTATCGTTGCATAAAAAACTGTTTTGAGCTTACTATTCGAAAATAAGGTATCTCCGACAGAAATTTTGGATTGACCTAAGTACATTTCTACCTCGTCTTTCTCGTTTCAGATAAAACTTTCTACCCCTACTAGAAAATCGACAACACAATGTTAAATACTCTCTCAAACATATTGAAGACCAATGCAATAAAACACAATATTTTGTTCAACTACATATGAACGCGAAAACCAATAATCAACACAACTCAAAACCATACGATAACCCAAATGAAACTCAACACAGCGAAAACAACTAACAATCGTACCCTCCCAAACAATTAAACATACGGACAACACCTGTAGGCTAGATAAAACACTTCAAACCGATAATTTGTGAAGTGCGTTCTCAAAATCAGATAAACTCAGGAAACTAGAAAACACCTGAAGATTGACCTTTGAGAAAGATCGAAACTAAGGTCGTAGTATTTCTTAAACATAATACACACCATACACCCAACTTAACTCTGTATTTCTTTTAAATTAATTTTAATTCAAGCATATTTATTTAATATTTTACTTTTATTTATTTTCGACAGAAAATCGGTTGCTGAAAAGCAAAAACTGACACTAGCAGATTCATTTGTATTATATTAATATAACTTGATCTGTTTCTCATTGATTTACTTACATCCATGCCTTATGCAATTGATCGATGATAATCTATTGATTGTTTGACAGAAAAAAAACCGTTTAACTGAGAAATAAAAAGAAAGATATGAGACTAAAAAGCTCGGTTAGCCGTTATGATAAAGTCGCATTAGCAGAAACTTAATTGAATGAATCAATCGTTCTTTTGCGCATATCTTCTTTGAAGATGCACTACAATATTGAATACCAGCTCCTTAACGGATAATGGTGGTGTATATCAACAGCATCAAAAAGAAGAGTAAGATAAAAAAGTGAAAAAATGAAAACGAAAAAACACATGTACAAGTCGACCGATGACTTCGAGCGTTCAGCACAAAAAGATGTCATCACCGATACCAATACACATTATATCAAAGACAACCAATACTAAATTTATTTTATTGATGTCACATGTGTGTATGTGTCTTGTTTTGCTTGGTTCGATTGTGTTTTTTTTAAAATTATAATCATATATTCTACTGTTAGTTTTTGTAACCTCAATTTGATTTGCTTTTGATTTCTCTTTCTTTTCTTTTTTCTGTTTTCTTTTGTTCTCCAGTTACCTACACGTGTATATAGAGAGTGAGTCAATACGCACGTATTTCGTTTTTCATCGATAATAAGTGCTTCATTGTGTACAATGTCGAACTTTTGTTCAATAAAAAAAAACATAATAATAAACTATAAAACATCGCTATGTCCTTGAAAGTTTGGTTAAAATCGTAACTTTTATATAAACTCAATCAAGCTCATATATTACAGTAATAGAGAAAATAAATCATAAATGTCTTCGAAGAACCAAAATAAAAGTGAAATTTATTTGTTTTTATTTGAATATTTCTATTTGACAAAACAGAGACAAACCAGTTCAATCGATTTGTCGCCGTATAGATTTTACATAAATGAAAGAATAATACGAATTGATCTCATCATTAGAGTTATCTCTGCAAATTTTCTTCTACTATAAGTATTCTTTGCAAAAAAAAATTGTATAGAGCTTGTTTTCAACGTTTTGCGTCCGATCTCTAAATCTGAATTATTGTCAGCCGTATCACCATTGATAAGAATTTGTAAAAAAAATATCACCACTTTTTGATTTCATTTACTATGAAATGCATAGTCTGATCGAGCCAAAACATTCTTTGACCATTCGAGAAGAAAAAAATTTATGCATTATAATGACTTTTATTTTATTTGAAACATTCCAGCCTATATTATCCTTTGCTTATTCGTCTTCTTTCTCATTGTCTCTTTTCTTTCTCGGTCTATTGTCTTGAATTGTGACGGAATTGAATAAAAGTTAATGCGCATAGCATCCATAGATATTCGATTCTTGATCACCAACATCTTAACATATTGTTAATTTTGCATCCTTCGTTTTCACTCTAACTATTTACGTCTTGCTCTTTGATGCTGATGACTAATTCGTTCTAAGATATCACATATTAGATAGTTTGCCAACATTATACACACATGGTATATTTGAGACGCTCTCGCATCCTTTCTCTCTATTCAGCACTAATCACTAATACAAATGATAGTTGTTTGTCTAAGCCCACACAAGTATCATTCGATAAGTAATCAAGATTATCGAAATAATCGACTCTCTTCCTCTACTTTTTAACGTCGCACTTTGATCAACAAAAGTTATATATATCTCACATGCATCCAACAGCTATGCACTGTACAAATAGAAAGTGCGTAGCTTTTCATATTCTCTTTCTCAAATATGTTGTTTATAGAGAAGTGATGAAGAGAACAGAAAAAAACATCTACTCATTAAAATTCAAAAAGACGATGTTTCATTCTTCCAATATAGAAACAGTTCTTGTAAAATTTTTGCCACGAAATAAAAGGATTCTTAAATGCGTAACAGCCAGCGTCTTCATGAAGGACAGATAAACAGTCCTGTATTAATAGAGGAATGCTTACTGCCTTTACTGACCGTCGTCTTAAGCAAAATAAGTTTAATGCAATCTTGATATGATGTTCTATCTGTTTTTCTTTTTTATTCATGTGTTTGTTTCTTTTATTTCTTTGTTTGTTTCTTTTATTTCTTTGTTTGTTCTTTTTCTTTCTCTCTCTGGTGCTACGTGCGTTCTGGATTAAAACATAGTGATCGGTTATCAAATTTATCTGAAAACTAATAAATGCTCTTAAAAAATGAAAACAAAAGAATTGAGAAAAAGTGGAAATAAATGAATAATAGATAAGTAGAGTAAAGCAGGAAAAAGACTAACAAAAAATGAGAACGAAAATAAAAAGTAAATTGTGTTGGAATAATGTCCTTGAAAATTGCTTGATTAATTGAAGGATGGCAGGATGAGTTCGTGTGGTCTGGAAAAAAGTGTATTTATTGACTTACTGGTAAAAATGTTATACATGTTTAACTTACTAGTTTAGCTGCCAAGATACAATTCAAATATATGTCTGACGTGGTCAAAAAGTAATGCACACTACACAAACCAAAACTTACATAATGCAAAAACAAACTGTACCCGAGCCTGCAGTCGCATGTTACGTACTACCCAGGTTCCACTAACAGCTCTGACCAACGGATTCCAGTTATCCTTATATACGAATGATCGACTTTAAGATCCAATTCCAATATGCGACATCAACATTAATCCACTGAAAATATTCCTCACATCACTGCACATCACTTCAAATCTCAATGATTCACAGCAAGATCCTGTTCAAATACTTCACATCATCACAAACTAAGTGACAACATTGTTCATTTCACTGCACATCACTCCACATATGAATGTTTCAAAGTAACATTCTATTCACATAAACGAGATCATCAGAAACAAATGAACAACATTCTTCATCTCACTGCACCTCATTGAACATATGAATGTTTCACTTCAGGATACATTTCCCATACTCGACATCCTCAGAAACCAAGTGACAATATTGTTCATCTCGCTGCACATCATTTATCATACGAATAATTCACAGTAACATGCTATTCACCTACTGGACATTATCAGAAATCAAGTAAGAACATTCTTTATCTAACTGCACATTACTCAACGTAAGATTGATTCACACCAAGATCCTAGTCACATATTTCATAATATCAGAAACCAAGTGACAAAATTCTTTATCTCACTGCACATCGCTCGATATATGCATGATAAACAAAAACATCCAATTCACATACTCAATATTTCGACACAAAATGATAACATTTTCATCTCACTACACATAACTCGACATATGAATCATTCACAGAAAGATCCTATTTCTATATTGGAGATCATCAGAAACTAACTGACAGCACTCTTCATCTCACTGCACACTACCCAACATATGAATGATTCCCAAGAAGATCCTATTCACATATTCGACATCATCACAAACCAAATGAAAACATTATTCATCTCACTGCAGATTACTCCAAATACGAAAGACTCGCATGAAGATCCTATTCACATACTCGACATCATCAGAAACCAAGTGATACCACTCATTAGTTCACTGTACATCACTGCACATACGTACGGTTGACATAAAGACCCTATTCATATATTCAACATCTCTCCGAAAAAGACACTTCGTCGAAATAGTTTACCGCATCACCCAGGGGCAAATGACCGATCCAGACAAACACTCCATTGAAATATTTCACTCAATGCCAAACACTGAATAGATATTATCTATGCGACGATAAACCCCACCAAATGCAAAGAATTCATACGAAGATCCTATTCACACTTCGACATCATCAGAAACCGAGTAACAACATCTTTCATCAAACCGCACATCTCTCAAAATATGAATCATTCCCATGAAAATCCTATTCTCATGTCCATCATCATCAAAAACTAAGTGACAATAGTCTTCATCAAATCGAACATTACTCAATATATGAATGATTTACATGAAGATTCTATCCACATACATGACATCATAGGAAACCAAGTGACAACATTCTTCATCAAACCCTACATTACTGAATATAAGAACGATTGACAGTAAGATCCTATTCACGTATTCGCCATCACCAGAAACTAAGTGACAACATTCTTCAACTCATTGCAAATCATTCCGCAGATGAATCATTCACAACAAAACTCCGTTCGTATATTCGGGATCATCAGAAACCAAGTGACAATATTCTTCATCCCACTGCACATCACTTAACATACGAATAATCCCTATCAAAGTCTCTTGCACATATTCGACATCATCGGAAATAAAGTGACAACCTTTTTCATCGCACTGCGCACCATACAAGATTCGAATCATTCACATAAAGATCCTATTCACATATTCGACATCATCAGAAACCAAGTGACAAGATTCTTTATCTTACTGGACATCACTCCACATGAATGATTCAGATCAAGACTCCATTCACAGATTCGATATCATCAGAAACGAAGTGTCAACATTCTTCATCAAACTGTACATTAGTCGCGAAACGAATGCTTCACAATAGGGGTCTATTGACATATTTGACATGACCAGAAACTGGGTGATAACATTCTTCGTATGAGTGCACATCACGCAATCTATAAATGATTTAGATAAAGATCCTATTCGAACACTCGACATTGTCAGAAACCAGATGACAACATTGCTCATTTCACTGCACATCACTCCACATATGAATGATTCACATCACGATCCTATTCAGCTACCCGATATCATGAGAAACCAAGCGACAACATTCTTTACTTCAGTGCACATAACTTCACATACGAATGATTCAGACCAAGATTGTATTCGAATACTCCACATCGCCAGCAACCAAGTGAAAAAATTCTTCATCTCAGTGCATATCACTAAAGATATGAATGCTTCAGAACAGGACCCTATTCACATACTCGACATGATGAGAAAGCAAGTGACAACATTCTTCGTCTCACTACACATTACTGTACATACGAAAGATTCTCACGAAGGATCTATTCACATGTTCGACATCATCAGAAACCAAGTAACAAAATTCTTCATCTCACTGCACATCACTCCAGATACGAAATATTCACAGGAAAATCCTATTTACATGCTCGACATCATGAGAAACCAAGTGACAAGATTCTCTATCTCACTGCACATCGCCCAGTATATGAATGATTCACATCACGATTCTATTCACATATTCGACATCGTGAAAAACCATGTGGGCAAGATATATGATCTCACTGCACATGGCCCAACATATGAATGATTCACATAAAGAATCTGCTCACATATTTCACATTATCAGAAACTATGTGACAGCATCTTTCATCTCACTGCACATCACTCAACATATGAACGATTCACAAAAAGATGCCTTTCACATACAGGACATTATTAGAAACCAAGTGACAACATTCTGCATCTCACTGCAGATCACGCAACATGTGATTGATTCGCACGAAAATTCTATTCACATATTCGACGTCAACAGAAAGCAAGTGACAACACTCGTCATCTTATTGTGTATCACTCCACATGAATGATTCACATCAAGATCCTATTCACGTGGTAGATATCATTAGAAGCCGATTGAGAAGGTTATTCATTTCGCTGCACATCACTCCACATATGAATGGTTCACAGGAATATTCTATTCACGTATTTGAAATCATCAGAAGCCGAATGACAGCATTCTTCATCTCAGTGAACATCACTGAACATACGAATGATTCGCATAAACATCCTATTCACATATTGGGCATCGTGAGAACCTAAGTGAGGATATTGTTAATGTCACTGCACATCACTCAACATACGAAGGAGTCATAGTAAGTTCCTATTCACGTATTTGCCATCATCGGGTACTATATGACAGCATCCTTCATGTCACTGCACATCACGCAGCATCTGAATGGCCCACAAGAGGATCCTATTCACATACTGGGCATCATCAGAAACCCAGTGACAACATTCTTGATCTCACTGCACATCACTGGGCTTACGTATGATCCACAGTAAGATTCTGCTGATATACTCGGTGTCATCACAAAGTAACTGACAACATTCTTCATCTCACTGCATATTAGTCGACATAAGAACGATTCAGACGAAGAATATATTCATATATTTCACATGTTTCCAATAAAAACATTTCGCCGATGTGGTTTAAGCCATGATCCTAAAGTTAATGACCGAAAGAAACAAACACTTCTTCAAAATATATTTCTCACTGTGAAACAGTGAGTGGGTGTTTTATATGGGACGGAAAATCCCTCCAAAGACGAACGATTCACAGCACGATCCTATTCATGTACTCGACATCATCAGAAAACAAGTGACAACATTTTTTTTTCACTGTACGTTACTACATATATGAATGATTTCCACGAAGATTCTATTCACACATTTGATATCATCAGAAAACAAATGAGAACATTCTTCATCTCACTGTAGAGCATTGAACATATGAATGATTCAGATTAACATCCTGTTCACATACTTGACATCATCAGAAACCAAGTGTGGGCGTTGTGCATCTCACTGCACATCACAGTATCTGGATGTTTCAGAGAAAGATCCTATTCATGTATATCGGCCATCATGAGATGAGCATTTATTGTTAAATACATTACTGAAGAGGACACGATAGATGTATTTCTTCCATCAAGATTCTATTCAAATATTCTTCTTGATTCAAAGTAACTACCAGAGGTTAAGTTTATAATCAGTTAGTTTATGACAAATGAAGAATTCAGACAAAATATTCATTCAGATATCTTGCTCACTTCGAAAAAGATTCGAAGTCGACCTATACTACTGAGAATCTCTTGTTGAATGACTATTGCAGACACGGATCATATTCAACTATTTTGATAACACGAGAGCGAAACAAACGTATTTGATAACGTTATCACAATATATAAGACAAACAAACACATCTTCGTACAGTTCAATTCAAGTTCTTGGCTCACTTGAAAGACTAATTTTCACGAGTAACATGCTGGAGAACCAAACGGTGCACGAATTATGCCCATCATAGTTTGATTCAATTACTGTGATCAGCTGAAAGAGATTTTAAATCAATTACGCACTCAAAAAAAACCTATCGAATGAATAGGTATAACTGCAAAGATTCTGTTCAATTATTTTGTTTAGTTCGAATGAAACAGAAATGATAATATGATTGAAGAGTATTTAACAAGTGAATAATTTGAAGTAAAGTTCTGTTTAAGTATCCTTCGGAAATCGGAGAAAATTTGGTTTTTCATACATTGACCGATTGATATGCAAAAAATGACTAGTTCGAACAACAATTCTTTTCAAATATTTTTTCAATCTGAAGAAAAATTTTCTAGTTCGTAAATTGATCGATGGACACACAGTCAATGAATAATTCACATCAAGGATTCGTTCACAAGTATTGCTCGATCTAAAATACATGCTTGACATTAATTGCATGGTTAATGAACACACGATAAATTAATGATTTAGATAAGAATTCAACACGGATATTCTGTTCTTTTGAAATCAAACAGTGAAAGCTAGTTATTTGATATATAAACACACAGCTCATGAGTAATCTATATCATGATTGAGTTTACATACCTTGATCGTTTTGGAGCATATATTTGGTGTCAGCTGCATGATCAGTGAGCAGACAATTAAAGAATAATTTAAAGCAATATTCAGTTCAAATACTTATTTGAATGGTAAGCATTGATTTGGTGTGGATTGTATGTAGCTGTACACGCGGTAAATTGCTAATTCGCAGCAATATTCTATTCACATATTCTACCCATTATGAAACGGAGATTTTGAGCTAAATGGATAATTGGTCATACACAACACATAAATGATGAGTAACACAAATTTATTTGAATATCTTCTTCAGTTCAGAGAAAAACTTGAATTTTGTGATATGATCAAGCAGATCATTGGAAGTGGATAGTCTAAACAAGTGTCCTATTCGAATAATTTGCTCACTGCACAAACAAATAGATATGATAAAATCATCTATTAACACATGCCGAGTGACTACTAACAAGTAAATTGCTGTCTCGATATATTGTTCGCTGTTACGAACGATGGGTCAATACTTAACTCAGAAGTATCTGTGTACTATAGTTGACCAAATCTTAGGTTTTCGAAAAATAAGCGCGATCAATGTTCGAAGATTTGATTTCTTGTCACTAATATCCATAGTGTTGTCGTCGTTTCGCTTGAGCGTCCTCGCCATAGCCGTAGTGGTCATTACAAGTAAGAGAGCAATAAAATAGCTAACTTTTATAATACAGACCATTTTTTATATGTTGACGTTGAATATTGGTTAAATGTATAGTTGTTTGTGATTTTACATCATGTGCTTCATTATTATATACACATCGATCAGGCATATAGGATAGAGAGTGATTTTTCTTTTCTTCATGAATAAATGAAGCATGTCCGCTGTTGACTGTGATAGAATGTGCTAGAGGAAAAATGATGATCGCTTCTTAAGCGAGAAAAAAAAACCTTTGTTTCGCTGTATATCTTATTATACATCAAAACATCATTTGTCAGCATGTACAAATTACGACGTCAGTGTCCGAGTAGCAGAAACTATAGTGAATGAACTAATAGTTACCTTTGATATAATCTGTTTGTTGTTTATAGATTTCAAGATATTCTATCATCGATTATTCTCCATACTAAACATTATTAGTGGGTGAAGTTAGATAATGCATATTGTTTTCATCTTTGTGTGAACTTTACTGATGAATGCTTTCTGAAGACAATAAATGACCATTGATAACAAATGAATGGCAAACAACGATGAATAGACGCTCGAGAAATAACCAATAAGATATTTTACTATGATCATATGATCTCATACGTCTACGTCGTCATAAACATCAAGTATAATTGAACTCACAGAATCTATACAATTTCCGTTTCAGATCACTCTACATAAATATGGTCTAAGCTCTTTGAAAATATTAACGGTGCAAGTCCGTGTTTGAATGCGAAGAGAAAAAAGTTTGATGACAAATCAGTTCTACTGAAATGTATAGGTCATTTCAATTAGATATCTGTCATGATCTCTGTGAAGTGTCATTTTCGATTAACAAAAAGAATTGCCAATGAAAAGTTTTTTCATTAAACGATTCCCAAACAATTAATACTTGTATAAACTTTCATACCAAGTTTTCCACTTCTTGAATTTTTTGATGACTAAGTTTTTTGTATTACTTCCTTCTACTTGATTTGCTTTTTCAATGGTTACTAGTGTGATAGATTTGGTTGACCATACTTCATTATTGCTCTTTATCTTAATAAAATCTCTAATACTTGAATAACAGTAGATAAAGTAAAATTTGTGATATATTCTGAAAAATCACTGGATTATTTGTAATCTAAGTCTTTCATATTACCAGAGTCAAACGAAAGAAGATATGTCTTGAATAGTGCTTTGGCTTGTATGCAGACAATGAATCAAAAGAGTAAATCGAAGTATGGTGTCTAAGAGCAATTATGGATGGCTTTGAGACGTTGACACTTTTATTAACAATAGTCTGTTTACTTTCATAGATTATCGTTGACATTCACATTGATACAAACGTTTTCTGTGACTCTGCTATCCATCACTACCTTGATTGGCGTCTCCTTATCAATAAGTACTGCTGCTTTCTAGTAAGTGTAAAGTTGGTTGAGAGATAATCGGCGAAATTGGAATTGCATGATACTTATTATAATAGTCTAAGTCTCATTTAATAATAATTAGATAAAGAATATTATTAAAAAAATTTATTATATTGATAAATGGTCATATAAATTCAATAAAAAAAAAGAAAAACGAAGTGAAAAATTGAAAAATTAAGTGTTTTTGAGATATTGTTGCATAAAATAATTATAATTAATAGTTCCATCCATTTTAGTATCAAGTTGTGATGCTAATTGATAAAATTCTTCATCATTTAAATGACATTTATATTCATTTAGAATATTTTTAAAAATCATTATTGGAATTGATCCACTATTTTTAATATCTTCTTGTTTAAATGATCGACGTAATTGTTTATATGAATCAGATAACTAAAGATGAAAAAAGAAAAAAATATTTATTTAAATATAAATAATAATAATAATAAAATTAAAACCGTTCGTCGAAGTTTATAATCAAGTTGATTATTAATTGATTGATTTGATGAAATACGAGGAGAATTATCATTTATCGTTGATAATTTACTTCTTGTTGGATTATCAATTTCATCAATTAATTCATTTATTGGAGCATGATGTTTTAAAAATTGTACATAATTCATTCTTTTTGTTTTTTTAAATAAAAAAAATTTTATTTTAATTCAAAAATTCATTTCAATATTTTTTTTTTAAATTAAAGTTAAACTAAATTTTGAAATATTCGACTCAATATTCTTTTATTTTACAAGAATTTTATCGAAAAAAAAAAAAAACTTTTAAATCGACTTTTTAAAATAATTTTCTTAATAAATAATAAAATATGATTTTAAAATAGATTTATATATAATTATATTCAATAAACTAATCATCTTTTTCATATTAATAAAATCTATTTGATTTTGAAAAATATTTTTCTTAAATATATTAACAAGATTATTATAGAAACAATCGTCGAATATTTTTATAAAAGTTTTTTTTTTGTTTTTACAAAAAGATTTAATTTGGTATATTATTCAATATATATATTCGCTTTATATTATTAAATTTGTTGAAAACATCTAAAAATAATCATTGACAAAATAATCAAGTTAATTTCACTATCAATTTAATAATAGACAAAAGAGTTTTTCATCAATTATAGTTTTATCGAAAATCCACAACAGAAAAAAAAACCAACCGGTAAAAATATATTTCTCGTTAAGAAAGTTTTGTTTAAATAGAAAAACTAGATTGCTCTTTGGTTATTTTTATCAATATTCAGTGAAATTTGTCATCATAATAATATTTTCAATAAGAATTCAAACAAATAATATTTCCAATTGAGAGAAAAAATAGTGTCGATCAATGTTTGTTTCAAATATTTCAGAAGTTTTGTGTTTAGAAATTGATCTATCGAAAATAAGTTCACTATTTATCAAATATAAAGTAAGGATATTCTATGAAGAGAAAAATTACATTAGAATTATCGTCAATGACAGTTTTTGTTAGTGATCCTTATTTAATGATCAACAAAGAATTTTCTCACAAGCCTGATATATTTATTTTGATTTTCCTAGACTATTTTCGAGAGAGAGAGAGAGAGAGAATAATTGAATGATGAAATTATTCTAAATAGATCGATTTTAAAAATAGTCAATTCCAAACAATCATCAGACAAGAAACTATCTCTCGATATTCTCATGACTTTATTATTATTTGTTTTTAAACATTAAAATTCTAATATATTTCTATAAATTTGAAATATAGTTAAGATTTATATTGAAATTCTTCTAATGACGGATATTAGTGAAGATTGATAAGAAATAATAATATTGCCCTTTTCCCCTATTAGAATAAAACTTTGTTAACAGCTAAACATATATTTATTTATATTTTTGTTTGTTTCCTCTCTCCAATGTTTGATAAATCTATAATCGATTAGAAATTTTTTTGACTATTGTAAAAATCAAAATGAGCCAGTTAACTCGATTTCAATATAAAGAATTGTTCTTAGGAGATTATAGAAACATTTAAAGGATTTTTGACAATCTATCCATTTCTATAAAACTCATTTAGTTTAAATTAATTAGCAAATATAATATTAAAAATAAATAAAAATCAAGCATATATATATATATATATCCTATTGAATAAGATATCAAATAAAATAGTCACATATTTAATATAGAAAAAACAAAATAAAAGAACTTTTATTAAAATATTCAATATAGTTTTAATGATAATCATTTGTTTAAATGTAAAGGAACAACAAAAATTGTTCAAACTTAAATAAATTGAATTTTTTGTTTTTAAATATTTCTCATTTGTTATTTGTAAAAGAAAAATAAAACTAAAATTACCTTGAATCATGTTTTGTTTGAAATTTAAATTTAATCATATCAAGATCTTCTTGATTAACTTGAGGACAAAGTTCAGTTAAAATCTCATCAAATTCCTCTGATTGAATATAACCAGTTCTATATGGATCTAATTGAGTAAATTCTTTTCGTAATTGATCCCAATTTGAACGAATAGCATTAAGTGCAGTACCATGAACAAGAACTGAATCTCCATATAATTTTCTTGATGTTAATAAAAAATCGGCATCACCTCGTTTTGGTGGATTTTGTTTTGCATTTGGATAATGTGCTGAACGTTTTGTATAACCAAATTCACGTAAAAATTGATAAAAATCTAAATTTCCATTTTCTTTTAAATGACATCGAGACCAAAGTAAAATTATTTCTGAACGTTTTATTTCAGGTTTAATATCAAGACTAAAATATTTGAAATATTTAATATTGTTTATATTAAAAATAAAATAAAATAAGAAAATAGATGAACAAACCGTTTAAATAAATCATATAAAATATCTTGTGTTAATTCTCCATAAGAAGATCGATCAAGTTTTTTAAATTCATCTTCAATATATTTATAACGATTTCTAATAACTGTTTTAACTATTTGACGAAGCTTTAACAAAATTTCAAATAAAAATTTAATATAGAAAAATAATTAAATAAAAAAAACCTCTTCAATTGATCTTGTTTTTTCTTGATTATTTTCATTAAAATGATATTGTTTTTCACGTTTTTTATTTTTAATATGTTCTTGATCAAGACTTTCACGAATATTTTTTGATCTCATATAATCCCATTGAGGAATTCTTTTATTTTAATTCAAATTAAAAAAGAAAAAAACACAAAACAATATATTAAATACTTACAAATAAAATAAATTCTTACACAATTGATTTTTCTTCTTTTTCTTGTTCATATTCATTTTCATATTCGTATTCTTGTTCTTGTTCTTGTTGGTTCAGTTTTCTATCATCCATAATTTGTTTTAAATAATCGTTATATATTATAAATCCATATTGATCAATTGGAAATTGTTTATATAAATGATAATATTCATCAGGACTTAATGGAAATTGAAGTAAATCTTCAATAAATGATTTCATATCACTTTTTGAAATAGTACCATTATCATTTTTATCTAATCGTTTTAATTCATCTTTTACTTTTTCATTATTTAAATATAATAAATATTTAACTTGTCCTTCTAATGATCTTTTATTATATTCTTGTTTTGATCTATTTTCAATTAAAAACTAATATTATTTTCTTCTTCTTTAAATAAAAAAAAAATCTAAAAACTAACGATTTATTTTCTGAATAAATTCGTTTATTTGTTGTATGAGTTCGTTGTTTAAAAGCTTGAATAACATCATGATAAGGAATTAATCCATTTGTTAATTTTAAATCAATATTAAAACGTTTTAATAAAAAATCCAGAATATATCCTTCCAATATTAATCCAAAACGTTTTAATTCTTCAATAAATTCATGACGTGTTAACTAAACAAAAACAAAAACAAAAACAAAATAATTATATTTAATTAAATAAATTAATTTATCAATAAGATAAATAACCGTTCCAACTTGTTTTCTATCTAATTGTTCAAGTGATTTTTCAAGATCAGAAAAACCTTGAGGAAATTTATGATTTAGCCATTTATCGATTTGATAATCATCCAATTGAGAATGACAACCTATTTATTATATTATATTATATTATATTATCAATAATAATAATACCATGTATGTTAGGTGTTTTAACTTGTGAATGATAATTCGAAGAAGAAGAAGAAGGAGAATAATAATTATTTTTTACTTTTAAAATAGCTGTTTGTTGATCTTGTGATTCACTTGTTCGATTTGATGGAGTTTCATTAATATATTCATCATTAGTTAAACGTTTTAGAAATTTCTCCGAATCAATTGCATGAAAACCATCTGTATCAAATCTTTTTTTTTTTAAATAAAAAAAAAAACTAATCGAATGAAAATTTGAAAACTAAAACTAACTTATCCCATAATTTATCAAATTCTTTATCTTTCATTCTATAACCCATATCAATAAGTGTATTATGAAATTGTGCTTTAAATATTCTTGAAGATGGACCACCATCTATTGATGGACATAAACTAACTAAATCTTTATGTCTAATTTAATAAAAATAAAATATTTTGTGTATTCTGTTTCTTAAATAATATAAATATTACTTAGTACGAATTTTATCTTTAAGAATAATAAACATTTGTGCAGCTGTTCGTTTAGTTAGAAATTCTTGAGGTGTTATTGAGGATTGATGAGATAACCAACTGGGTAATTCTTCTTCAACATTAAATAATGAATTAAGAAATTCATCAAGACTATTTAAAATAAGAAAAAAATAAGAAACAAAGAAAAATGAAATGAAAATAAAAACTACCTTATTTTATTTAAATGTTTTAAATGAAGACGTTCTAATAATTTGTCTATTTGATTAGGTCCTATTTGTCGTTGACTACCAAATATTGAAGCAATAATATGTCGTAATGCTTGTCGAGAGATTTTTCCATTTGAATCAATATCAGAAACATGACGAAATTTCGCTCGAACATCATGAATTTGTGAACGAACTTTTTCTCTTAATGTTGTTTCAAGTTCATCAATAATAATACGTGATGTTCGAGGAGTTATTTGACCATTTTCAATACCATATGGTGGTGATGATGATGATGATGATGATGATGATGATGATATTCGACTTTCGGCTCTATGACCTTAAATTAATTAAAATATTATTGTTTTTGTTTTTGTTTTTTTTTATAATAAATTAAATATAATTACCAAATATTGGTAAACGAACTTTGTCTCGATCTTGTCGATATTGACTATCATATTGATCTGATTTTTGTTTTAATTCTTGAGAATAAATTGAAGAATTCGAACTATGTTTAAATGAAGATGATCTTCGACGATTATATCGAGATTCTGGTGTTGATGTTTCACTTCTTATTAATTTTCCATTTC
The DNA here is from genome assembly GCA_905250075.1 of Rotaria sp. Silwood1. Lineage (NCBI taxonomy): Eukaryota > Metazoa > Rotifera > Eurotatoria > Philodinida > Philodinidae > Rotaria > Rotaria sp. Silwood1. Next base: position 75,163 of record CAJNOP010000496.1, read on the forward strand.
CATGACCATCTCTTGATCTTCCACGAATATCTAATGAATTTTTATCTTCTTCATTTATCATTTTTGATGGATGTTCAATTCGTGGCAATGTCATTACTTTTTTTCTATTATATGAAGATGATAATTGTCTATCACCATAAACCATATTTGATGATGATGATACTAATGACATTTGCTCTTTATTATTAACCAAGACAACGAAAACGACGACGACGACGACGACAACTATTTTATTATTGTTACCATTCAATTATTAGATTTTGTTTGTTGTGTCAACTAAAATGAGCAAAAACGATGGCGACGCGTTTTTTTTCTCCGTTTTACTCTTCAATCGATGCACTATGTTAAATAAATCAATCATTTTCAATGTTTTTCAGCGTCTTTTTTTTTCAAGAACAAACATCAAAAATTTATTCAACAAGAAAAAAAAATTCAATTCAATATATTTAAAGACATTAGAAATTCAATATATATATATATATGTATGTTAAGATAAACATATGATAGAACTCTCATATTCGACATTCGATTAATGTCATTATTGATAAATAATTAGAAAAAACCGATCGAAATTATTTAAACATTCCAATCAATGTTATTATATAAGAAAATTAACCTTATTTATTTGATTATCTTAACAAATTTTAATTAAATTATTTCATTAATAAATGTTTTTATTATTTAATTATATTTATGATAACAAAAAAAACAACAAGAAAGTCTCGTCTAAATATCAATTAACTGAATAAGAATAATCAAATATATTTTTAATAAAAAGTTAAAAGATTTCAAATAAAATAGTTTAAATGATAAATAAATTTAAAAAAAAATTATCTTGAACAATTTTCATAATCAATATTTTATAAAAGATTTTCGTTTATTAATTATTGATAATCGAACTTAAATACTAAATGATGTTTATATAATCAACATATATTCAAATGAAAAAAACATTTACCTATAACAATAGATTTCACCAACACCTATTTTCATTTAACATATATATATATAAAATATCAATAGATTATTTTATTTAATCAATATAGATATAGGATTGTTATAGAATAGATATTCTCGTTCTCACCACTCTTTATCAATAGATTTATTATCTTCTCTATAGGATAAATAAATCATTTTTCATATTTATATTTGTTTAATCATACTTAGGTCAGTCCAAAAGTAGTGAGAGTAACGCTTTAATGCCATATAGTAAACTGAAGGAGAGTTTCTTTTATTATGAAACGATAGAGAAAAAAAACTCTATCTTTCTATGCTATTTGATCATACTTTAGTTAATATTATGATAGAAAAGTTTTCATAAGATTCGTTTTGGTATTATATGTTTTGGTTATTACACTACATATAGTCATCGATGTGAGTTTGATTCTTAACTTTTTTCTTTATTCTACTTCTTTCTTTCTCTTATGTTTTTCTTTATTATCTTTTCTATTGCCAGACGTCTTTTTGTGTGTATTAATACACATGTCTTTTTCCTGTCTGTAAAGAAACTTTGTCCAGTAACGTGTTTGTAGGAAAGTTATTTGTGATATAGTGACTTAGTGGTCACGTGCCTGTCCACATGACTGTCCGTTGTCCAGTGTCACATGAACATTCTAGAACTTTCTATTGTAGTCTTATCCTTTCGGTCATATCAAAGTGTTCTCGCGCAATGTTCTGGAATGTTCCATTTCAGATACTATATATACCCCTCCTTGTCACGTAGGTGAAGTTAGCCTCATATTCGAGTAAATCCAGCCGATATTCGGCCCCAAAGCTGCCCCAGCTGCCCCAGGTAGCACCAAAATAGAACTCGATGAGCTCTATCGATTGGTAACGTTGGATTTTCGATAGATCAAACCATTCGTGCACAAAACCCAAAATACTAATTATTTCCTATGGAAATCTTACCATAGGGTTAGTAAATCCAGCCGAGATTCGGCCCCAAAGCTGCCCTAGCTGCTTCAGACAGCACCAAAATAGAACTCGATGAGCTCTATCGATTGGTAACGTTGGATTTTCCATAGATGAAACCATTCGTGCAAAAAACCCAAAATACTAATTATTTCCTATGGAAATCTTACCATGAGGTTAGTAAATCCGGCCGAGATTCGGCCCCAAAGCTGCCCCAGCTGCCTCAGACAGCACCAAAATAGAACTCGATGAGCTCTATCGATTGGTAACGTTGGATTTTCCATAGATCAAACTATTCGTGAAAAAATCCCAAAAAACTAATTATTTCCTATGGAAATCTTACCATATGGTTAGTAAATTCAACCGAGATTCGGCCCCAAAGCTGTCTCAGCTGCTCCAGCGAGTTCCAAAATGTGTACTCGATGAGCGCTATCGATTGGAATAAGTAGAGTTTCTCTATCTCTAAGTATGCGTTCTAAAATGCGAAAAGATTGGTTAAATATTACAGTTTGTATAGTAAAATTATCGGGGATTTCTTCAGGAACATGTTCGAGGTATTCCATTTGTGTTCCAAGTACAACTCGATGTGGTCTCTTCAATAGTGTAATCAGATGTTCCATATTCAAAACTGTAATCGTAAACATCTGAAAATACTTGTTTTTCGCTGCAGAAACTAGGAGTCCAATAAAGTAAAAGTACTCTCGATTCACCCAGGAAAATGTTCCAAGTGTTCTGTTCTTGTTCGAAGTAGAACTCGATGAGCTCTATTGGAGGATGTCATCAGAATTTCTATAGATCAAACTATGTCTTTAAAAATTGCGAAATGATAGTAATTTGAGTTCAGATTTATTCATACATCAGAAGGTCCATGGAATATTCAGGTAGTAAGTTGAAATTTTGCTTTTTTGATTTATTGTAAGCATTCATGCTGATAACTTATGTTGCGGTTAATCTGGACGATCGTGTTCAGTAGTGAGTGAATGACTTTTCTGCTGTGCAATGGCGGCTATTCGTTAATGGCACTTTTATGCATCTCCAATGCAATGAATTATTTGCAATATGATCCTGCATTCTGCTTGAACTGCGTATATAGCATAATATGCATCAACGGAAGTGATTACACTTGTATTTTTTCCACTAATATAGCACAACATGATGTCGTTCTTGTTGTAAAACCGATTAGAAGAATCGGATGAAAATGGCAGATCCGTTTTGGATTTGTTACATGATTTTTGGCAATAAGAATACGTTTTATCAATTATTAACAAACTTGAATTAGTTTTGATCATATTTAATGATCAGTATCTTTCTTTCACAGCTAAACTACAATGAAAATTTTCAATAGAAATCGAGGAATTTCAAAAATGTGTTACTATAAACAACATTGAATAATGAATTTCTACGAATTATGATATGCTTTCGTAGATCGTTTTTCTCACTTATTGTGCTCGAATTGCGCCTATTTATTATTCTCAAAAGTAAATGAACCATTCTTTTTGGAGTATAATTTTTATTTAACGATGAGTCAAAAACATTTGCTGATGTAAAATTCACTTTTGTTAATTATCAAGTCAAATAACCACAACCATTTCTCCTAGCTTTCGATCGATGTCGTCAATTTGTAGATTGACAACATCAGATGAACACGAAGAAGATCAACATGAGTTTTCTATTAATTTTAAATCGAAAGTAATAGATTCGTGACAATTATTGCTCAGTACATAAAAAAAGAATGAAAATCGAGGACAAATCACAACAGCCAACATCAATAGGCACAAATCGACGAAGATTGATTCGAGAAACAAAATATCTGATCAATTGATAGGGCTCAGTCAAGTTACATTTGGGAACGTGTTGAAAGAGCTAGAAGAACTTCCTACAAGAATATCCGCTGTTTGTAGTAACCATGTGATAGGAGTCATACGGTAATAAAATAGTATTTTGGGATTTTTTCACGAATGGTTTGAGCTATGGAAAATCCAACGTTACCAATTGATAGAGCTCATCGAGTTCTATTTTGGTGCTGTCTGGAGCAGCTGGGACAGCTTTGGGGCCGAATATTGGCTGGATTTACTCGAATATGAGGCTAACTTCACCTATGTCTCTTTGTCACTGTATCTGTCAGTTGTTCTATCTTCTACTTCTCAGTCAGTTACTCTATACAGTCATATTTGTTACTTATTCACGTGTGAACAAACAAACTTTTCAAAATCCCGATTTCTACTCGGCAACGAACTCGGATTGAAGACGTGGCAAAGTTGAAGAAATATAGTCAGATTCAGTCTTAGAGTAGCGGATTTCTGTCACTGATGGATAAGGAAAATTATCGTTTCTACATTAAAGTGCGTACCGCACTTGGTATTTCACCATCCATTATTCGTGATGAATTAACCACAGTCTTCAGTGACGAAGCTCCATCCTACGCGACTGTTGCAAGATGGGCTCAATGGTTCCGCGAAGGTCGAGAAGAGATCGAAGATGAAGCGCGGCCATAGGAAGACCGATGATCGAGACGACTGATGAAAATATCGAACAAATTCGCAACGCTATTAATGACGGCCCATATGTGACAATTGAGGAGCTGCAAGAAAATACTGGTCTGAGTCATGGGACTATTCATAGAATAATCTCAGATGTTTTGAAACTCAAAAAATTTACGGCTCGGTATATACACAAACACCTGACCGCTTCTCAACGGGCTGAACGAATTCGAATACATAAAGAAAATTTAGCAAAATTCGAACAAGGAACGTGGAGATTATGCGATGTGGTGACGGAAGATGAATCTTGGTTTTATCATAAACAAATTGGTCGGAAAGCATCGAATGCTGCTTGGGTGGCAACGGGAGATCCCCCACCGACAATTTGTTCGACGTAGTCGTTTTGCTCCGAGAACATCGTTATGCATTTTTTTTAAGTCAACAGGCCCCGTTTTTATCCACCGTATCGAATCTAGGCAGACTATCGAGCACGCAGTATTACATAGAAAATTGTTTGCAGCCCCTCATCTACGAACTCGAGAGCCAAAGACCTTCATCTGGAACACATGCTGTGAAAATTCACTATGACAATGCTAGACCTCATAGACATAGAGCCGTGTCGGATTATCTGCAATCACAAGGATTCACAATAGTACCACATCCACCCAATTCTCCAGATCTAGCGCCTTGTGACTTCTGGTTATTCGACTTTATCAAACAAAACATAGGTGATCAAAGCGATTCTGACTCGTTACATCGTGCTGTGATAGATTTCATATACTCTTTGGATAAAAAAGAGTATAAAAAAATGTTTGATAACTGGATTGAACGGATGAAATTGTGTATGGATAATGAAGGAGATTACTTTGAGCCTTTAACGAAATAAAACCTTGATGAAAATTCTTTGCTGTCTCTTATCTGTGATCATCATCTGATGTCTATCCTAATGCATAACGACGCATGAGGGTAAAAAAGATAATAACGAAAAACATAAGAGAAAGAAAGAAGTAGAATAAAGAAAAAAGTTAAGAATCGAACTCATATCGATGACTGTATGTAGTGTAGTAACCAAAACGAATCTTATGAAAACTTTTCTATCATAATATTAACTAAAGTATGATCAAATAGCATAGAAAGACAGAGTATTTTTTTTCTCTATCGTTTCATAATAAAAGAAACTCTCCTTCAGTTTACTATATGGCATTAAAGCGTTACTCTCACTACTTTTGGACTGACCTAAGTATGATTAAACATTGCTTTATGAAGTCAAACAAAACCATATGAATTCCTAAACAAATAAATGTAAACTAATATTATATTTGATGTTGAGAAAAATATCTGTGAGAAACAAATAAAAAACGATTCTTTAATAAGTTATTTTCCAGCATAACATTAGATTTTTATTGAAAACTAACATCAAACTAACTTATTTTTTATCTTATATATATATATTAATCAATATTTAGTATAGATAGATTTTCTATTAGATATTATTTATTTTTGATAAATGACACTCGACATATTTATTCGATTATTCTTATTGTTAGTCATCATTTCTATTTATTGTTTATTAATTATTTAAGATAATTATCTCATCGAAAATAAAAATTAATCTGAATAAATATATAAAATATTCATTTATTCAATTTAATTTAAAAGTAACTATAAGAGATATATATATATACATTCCGAACTATAAATAATATTATAAAGAAAGATTTTATTTTATTTATTAATAAGGTTGATATTCTGAAACAAAGACACTGATTAAACAAACACATAAATAAATATGTTTTAATTCAAATTGATCGAATTTGTAATGATAAAAAGAAATTTTATTTTGAAAAAATGATTAGAGATTAATGGCTAGATTAAACATATGAATAAATATTTAATTAAATTAACTATTAAACAACAAATAATCAGTTATTTTATTCGAATTCCGATAAATAATTGTTTGATTAAATTTAAATAGTCTTTTGATCAAAATAATCTTTGTAATCATTTGATTTGGTAATATAATCAACGAATTTATCTTTCGATACACTGTTCAGAAATAAAAATAATAAATTATATCAAAGAAACAAAATAAAACTAACCGACCATTACCATCATCAAGTTTATTCCAATGATCTTGAAAATTTTCAGATTTAATCTTTTCCAAATTTGACAAACTAATATTTAATAAATAAATAAATAAATAATTATATTTTATATTCGAATAATCTACTTATTATATTTATTTAGATAATTAAAAACTTGTTGACCATGTTCACGTGTTATATATCCTTAATATATATATATATATTATTTTAAAAACTAAAAACTAAAATAGATTGTACTGACCAGGTGTTGTATCATATTGATCTAATATATAATTGAATCTATCACGACGTGTGCTACCATCATTTAATGTACCAGCATAATGATTAAGCATTAAATAAATTTCAGCAAATTCTATTAAGATATTAAATAAATGATTCGATTTCGAATTTATTTTCCAATATTACCTTCAAAAGTTAATTTTCCTAAATAATAGAAAAAAGTTAATTAATAAACAAAAGAAAAAAAACAAATAATATTGAAATAAAAACCTGAACCATCGTAATCATAGAGTTCAAAAACATGATCTGACATTTTATTCAAATCATGATCGGTAATAAAAGGTATACGATTATTTTGAGATTGACCACTAATATACATTTGTTTATATAAATGACGAAATTCATCTTTGTCCATTTTGTTTGTATTACCAGTATTTATCAGAAAATCTTTATAAATTTTTTCTACTGTTGTTAGAGGTATATCTTTATTCAATAAAATATTTATTTTTACAATTATAATTAGAAAAATAATAAAATAATTTACTTGTCATATTACTATATTTAATTAAATCCCATTGAGTAAACGATTTTTTTGAACTTCTTCCACCCATTTTATTTGTTCAATTGCACAAAATCGAAGTTTTTTCTTTTTTGATTTTTATTAAAATGATGTTTACGATAATAAATTCTAGTTTGATGTGAATGAGTGCATTTTTATTAGATGGAAAATTTTTCTACTTTCTTTCTTTCTTTCTTTCTTTCTGTTTTTGCGCAGCTTTATATTGAATGAGTTCATAGAGTGTCGTCTATCATTGAGAGAGTAAATAACAGGAGAAAATCCAAGGATGACTCGACTAATATCTATAATCTCATTTGTTCTTTTTTTCCATTTAGTCGATTTTGACTGAGAATAATCAAAATAACATCTTTTTTTTGCTTTTCTTTTTTTTTGTTTTTTTCTAAATAAAAGTTATAAAAATAATTTTAATATAAATAAAGATTGTTTTTTAATCATTTTGTAAATATCTCTCGATTTCTATTTAAATTATTTCTGTTAAATAATATTTATTTGATAATCTATTCATATTTAGATATCCTTATATAAATAAGTTGTTTAAATCGTTAATCAACAGTCTCCAACCTGAATAACTAATTTCGAAATCAGATAGATTTAAATCATTTGAAATTTTTCAGAATATTTAACAGTCATTATTTTCTAATTACTTTTTATATAAAGAAAATCGATGATTATTTGAAAAAAATACACTCATTCATCCTAACATGAATTTGCAAACAGAAATATTATTCAATAGGATTAAGTTTTCATAAAAACGAGACGACAAATAAAAAAAAAAAAATTCTTATAAAAGATATAATTTTAAGGACTATATTAATATAAATAAATGTTTATTTATATTAATGTGTTTATATTAATGTATATTGTTATCAAACGATTTTAGATGATTAATATAATATATATATTATTAATAATAAGTAAGAACTATTCGATCGATATTTAATATCAAACGAATGTTATTTACTTATTTATTTATCTTTTCATTTATTTAATGAAGGAGAAAAGAGGAAAAACAAAATTTATTTTGATAAAATCTATTGATAAATATTTTAATCAATGATTGATTATTGAATATCAATCATAGGAAATTTTTTATAAATCATCTAGAAAAATATTATTTTTTAATTTGAACAAATATTATCTTATCAACTTTATTATATAATAAGACGATTTTAGTGATATATTTAAAACTTTTTAACATCTGATTAAATCTTTACTTATTTATTGTTAATCATTATAATCGAATTAAAAAAAACCGGTGAAAATCTCATAAAATTGATCGAATTAATTGCATTTATTTCTAATAACTAATATTAATTATAAATAAAACTGAACGTTAATATAATCTGATATATTTAAAATAGTTAATGTATTATCGATTAATTCCGATAGATTGAAACAATAATCGTGTCTGATATCAACGATTGAATGGATTGTATCAACTCTTCGTTTAACCTTTAAATTTTAACATTATACTCATAATCACATATTCTTCTAGATATTTTTCAAAATATTTTCTTTAATCAATTGAAAATTTTTTGTTCTTGTTATTATTATTTTACCATAATATTATTACAAAAAATGAAGAAATTTTTAATAACTATAAATATAAAACAATATCTACACTCACATTCTAACTTTTTTCTTTTTTCATTTTAAATTAAAATAAATAAATAAATAATTATGAAAAACGATTTTTAGATAAAATCAATGAAAAAAAGTCACTTTTATTCGAGATAAATTCTTCAAACAAAATCTTATCTATTAATTGATCATTTACAATCGATCAGACAAACTTATTTAAATAAAATATCTTTTTATTTATTCAATATTTTCCTTCTTTTTTTTTTAATTTTAATTTATATTCTACTGTGATAATACTTTTTTTTTTTTTTCTTTTTATCAATATAACCTGAAATTGAACAAACAATGATTTACTCTAATGAACAGAATCGAATCAGTTAACATATTATATCGGTTAGATAAAAACCAAAAAAAAACAACGAAACAATAGATGAATATATATTGTTCTCTCTATTTGTTAATATAGGAGAGTATTCGTTAGGTTAATATTATCAAGCAGCAAAAAAGAAAAAAAAAACTAAATATATTTTCCTCCTTGAAATGTGATTATTCATGCGCAAACATCGATTTTGCCGATGAACGTTTTTTTTTTTGTTAGAGCATAGAAACAAAAGAAATAGTACAGTCAATAAACGAATCAAGTTTATATTATACATGACCGATCTACAACACATTTATTCTAGACATTTCAAGTTTGTATTTATCTTCTATTCATTATTTCACACTATTTCAAATTATCTCTCTTGGTTTTTTTTTGTTCAAATATGAGTATCTCTCCTATTCGAAGTGACTTTTGACAGGCTAAATTATCATCTACTAATCATCCAATGAATCTTATTCTATTATGATAAAATTGTCAAAATATTTCTCTTATGATCTATGACATTTATCATTAATTAATATATAGAAAATCGAACTTTATTGATTAAAATATTTCTAATGATAATGAAACTCTTTAAAAATCTCCAAATAAGATTTTATTATTAATCTAATTGAATTATTTATCTGTAGTTGAACATATATAATTAATCTATAATATATGGTTGATCATCGATCGCGAAACGACCATTTCAAACCTAAGAACTATTTATTTCGAGACGAAACGGTAAACAATTAGTTTTCTCTCAATTTAATTCTAATAGATAATAAGTAATCCTTAAATAATCGATATCGTATAAGTTAATTATCTATTAACGAAATGACAATCAACAATAACTGACCTTTTTTTTTAACTTCTAATAATCAATCAATTTTTATCGAACCTTTTTTTTTTTTTTTATAGATAAAAATGATTTAACATTTCCCAAAAGAGTTAACTCTCATTTTATATTCTATTAAATAATCAATTAATTATATAAACGTAATAGATGAGATTAAATGTAAGGTTATTTATTGTTTTATGATAATATTAAACTTGAAGATCTATATTAAAGATCGAATATAAGATTAATCCTATCGTATATGTATCTCATTCGAGAGTGAAACGAATAATAATTAGGATTATAATTGAGAATATCTATATCTCAAATTCTATTGATGAACAGAATATTTCTTCTTGTTTATCTCTAATATAGATATTTATCTTACTTTTTAATAAATATATAAGTTGTTTAAAACTAGAAATAAATAATCAGATATTTTAGGCTATTTATCGAAATCTTATCATTTTTCACTTATTTAATAGAAGATGAAACAAAGAAGAATCAGTTTTTATAGAAATAGATAAACAAGATGTGAATTATCTGTTAAGTTGAGGTTTATATAATATTGTTTTATTTTAATAGTAGAGTAGAGTATCAAGTTTTTTTTTGTTTTTTTAAATTACTATAAATTTTCTAAAATCTTTGCTTATTAATATAGTTTCTGTTTACTCCATTATTTGTATATTATTATCATTAATTTATGTTTAATATATCGTTTTCGATCGTTATTTATCTCGATAGTGAACCGTATCTGAAAAAGACCATCAATTGAACAATGAATAAATTCATTCAGTTTATTATTTCGATCAAAAACGATAACAAAAACAAAAACTAACACTATTCATATAATCCTGTTTTGATCAAGATTAACAGAATTTTCTATAGGTGATTATCTCTTTTTATATCAAATAGATAATACGATCATATTGAACTTTTTAAAGGTTAATTTAACACAATAATATTTATATTTTGAGTATAATCGGACACGTATATTTAGCATCTGAAAAACAAAATGATATATACCTATCTATTTAAATATAAAAAATAAAGTATTCATCTAGTGTCACTAGTTTAATATTAGTTTATTTAAATAGGAATAATGATAATGCAAAAACAGTAACATTTATTATTGCGCAGACCATTTTTTTAAAATTTTTAACTAATTTAATATAATATTTAATGTTAAGATCTATGACAAGTTTCGAGATTTGGTATCAACATTGAGGATAAATAATCTCCTAACAATAGAATCATTTTATTTTAGATTTACCCGTATTTTAGATTTTGTTTTTATAAAAGGCTTAAGGTTTTTTTTGTTTTATTAGTGTTTGTTGAAGAAATTCTAAAAGGAACTAAATAAAAAAGTATATATATATATATACAGTGGCGGCAAAAATTATTCGTACGATCTTGTTTTAACTATAACTCAACATCACATCGGTATTTTTGAGATGCAAAAAACGGCAAAATAACCATGATGACTTCTAGTATCTATACTCCAAATATAAAATCGTTTGACTTACACGCGTTGAAGATATTGCCACATTACTATCAAAGGATTTTTATCAAAGAAGAGCTAGAAGCATTTTTCTGAGAGCTCTCAATCGACCAAATGACCTCCAACCAGCATAGAATCGATCAGGATAGGGGTAATCGACCACGCTGAGTAGAGTGACGATGTTTGTTTTCAGATTCAAAGTGATTTGAGGTCTCGAAATCAATTTTCGAAATTCCAAAATTTTGTCATTATATTGAGTATATAGTGAACATTTTCAAAGTTGATTTCGTGACCTCAGATCATTTTGAATCTAAAAACAAACATCGTCACTCTACTCAGCGTGGTCGATTACCACTATCCTGATCGATTCTATGCTGATTGGAAGTCATTTGATTGATTCAGGCCTATCAGGAAAAATGCTCGTACGAATAATTTTTGCCAACAAATTGCCTAGTTTTCCCAGTAATATCTCCAACGCACATAAGTCAATCGCTTTGATATTTATAGCGTAGATACTAGAGGTCATGGCGGTCATTTTACAGTTTTCCGTGTCTCAAAATGCCGATGTGATGTTGAGTTATTATTAAAACAAAATCGTATGAATAATTTTGTGCCGTCACTGTACAGGGTGTCCCATAAGTAACAAGACAAGGAAAAAAAGTTTGAATATCTCCATTAGGGCTCGACCAAATGGGCTCAATTTTTAATCAAGGATAGAGGCATCTGCACACTCCAAATCCATACGAACAAGGTGAATGAGAACCTTTGTTAAGTATCACTATTGACCTCAACAATAAAATTTTTACTTTTTCCCAGACAGGAAAATAAAAAAATATACTTAACAAAGGTCCTCACTAAGCTTGTCTGTATGGATTTGAAGTATAAGCATGCCTCTATTTTTGGTAAAAAAATCAGCTCGGTTGCTCGAGCCGTAATGGAAATATTTAATTTTCTTTTCAATAAAGTGACTTTTGCACTATCCTCTATATTGGTTTTTTCTTACCAGTGACAAAGCAAAAATTTTATTGTTGAGGTCAATAGCGATACTTAACAAAGGTTCTCATTCACCTTGTTCGTATGGATTTGGAGTGTGTAGATGCCTCTATCCTTGATTAAAAATTGAGCCCATTTGGTCGAGCCCTAATGGAGATATTCAAACATTTTTTCCTTGTCTTGTTACTTATGGGACACCCTGTATATAGATATAAGTTCTAAAAATCGTTCCTAAAGAATAAATATAGTCTTGTCAAGTTGATATTAATCTCAATAAACTTTTTAAATTTGAATTTATTTGATAATTTAGTGTTGAAATATATCGATGATGTTGAATAAATATTTTAAATGGCAGCATAGCGTTAATATCATCGAATAAAATAAAACAGATTTGTTAATTATTACTTTTGAAATAAAATCTATCAGTTAAATATTATTAATTAATTAAAGTTAATTAATATATAATAAAATGTTATCAATTGATTCATATAAACCTGTTGATTATATTATGGATAAAGAAAATATTAAACCTCCAATGGTGACAATAAATGTTAGTGGATGTCGATATGAAACACGATTATCTACTCTTGAAAATTATCCTGATACACTTTTAGGTAATGAATATAAAAGAAAATCTTATTGGAATAATCAACGTCAAGAATATTTTTTTGATCGTCATCGAACTTGTTTCGAATCAATATTATATTATTATCAATCAAATGGAGATCTTATTAGACCAAACTCTATTTCATTAGATATATTTCTTAAGGAAATATCTTTTTTTCAATTAGGTCAACATGCATATGATCAAGTTAAACAATCAGAAAATATAACTGAAATAATAATTCCACTTATGCCAAAACAACATTGGCGTAAACGACTTTGGTGTCTTATGGAATATCCTCAAAGTTCATTATTAGCTACATTAATCACAATAATATCAATGATAGTAACATTTCTTTCTTGTCTTACTTTGGCTTTTCAAACATTACCTATATTCGCCGGTTATTCATTAAATGCTTGTCTTCAACAATCTAATTTATCTTCAAATACAACATTTATTCCAATATGTTCAGACATATTTAATTCACCATTTTTTATAATTCAAACAATATGTGTTGGATATTTTATAATAGAATTTCTTATTCGTTTAATAAGCACTCCATCTTATAAACGTTTTTTTACGTCCATTTTAACATATATTGATTTATCAGCTATTATTCCTTACTTTGTCTATTTAGGTTATGCAATAAATAGTTCATTTATTCATATTGATTCAAAGACAATAATCGCTATTAATATATTACTTATATTACGTTTATTTCGTATATTAAAATTATTTGTTATATTTAAATATTTAAAAGCGTTACATACACTTGGTATAGCAATAAAAGAATCATTTGCTGATTTTCTTGGAACATTTTCTGGTATTATTCTTTTGGCATTTCTATTTGGATCAGCATGTTATGTTGCTGAAGTTCAAGATAATGGAGCTGTATTTGATTCAATTCCAAAATCATTATATTGGGCTATTATTACAATAATGACTGTTGGGTATGTATTATCATTAAACTAAAAAGACATATAAATATGTTAATAATAGATATGGAGATATGTATCCAATAACAACTGCTGGACGTATAATAGCTTGTGGATGTGCATTAACTGGTGCAGCTACAATTGGTATGCTTATTTCAGTTCTAGTCGATCGTTATCAACGTATTTTTAATCGAAAGACTTATTTAATCAATGATAATATGTCATCGATTGAATTAATTGATACAAATAATAAATCAATATATTGTAAAGATAATATTAATGATCAATTACTCATCAATGAACAATTATCTATTGAACAAACAATAAATAGAATATTAAATAATAATAACCAAACAAATATTTATCAACAATACTAGACAAATACATTGATGAAATAATATTATTTTATTATATATTAACATTATCAATATATAACATATTCAATCAACTTTGATTTTTATTGACGATAAAAACATCAATTTATAGAATTTTATCGAACAATTAATAAAAATATTCGTTAGAAAATCATTCTTCATCATAATTACTACTCAATCATAGAAAATAAAATGATTTATCAATTATTTTATACACTTTTCACTAATAAAAAACAAAAACAAAAACATATTCATTAAATATTTTCATGGAAAAATCTAATTAAACTAAATTAAATATTCATTTAGTATTTTGAATTTGGTCTTATAAGAGAGAAAAAAACAAAACTAGTAAAATGATTTAATCAGAGATAATTTAATCAATAATTAATAATTATTCGTGCAAATCTTAACATTATAAATAAGAATTTCAATCTGAATAAAGATAATATTTAAAATAAATATAAATTATCTCTATCTATATTATTGTTCGAATTTATCGATTAAACAACTATTTCGACAAAAAATTTATTTATTTATTCTATTAACAGTTTCACTAATTCACTTATATAAAAACATTCATCGACAAACAAACATTAGTCTTTCACTTTTCTAATATAATATATTATTATATTTATTTCTAATATATTTATTTTAACAAAATATTAACTAGAATATCATATTAACAAACATTAACGGCAACATCTTCTTATCATTTAACTGACTTTTGTTTTTTTTCAAATAATAAGTTAATTCAATATTATTTCAATTGATAAAACGAGTCTATCATAATAAGATAAATTATAATTAAACAATATTTAAAGTTTAATATTTGTAACTTTGAACTTTTCATAATCATATATTGAGATTTTATTATATTATAGAAATAGTTAAAAATCAAGATAATAGATTGAATTTACTAACCAAATTTAATTTATTAAAAAACTAATCAATTCGATTATTAATTCTAATATCGACATTTATTTTAAATGATACGCCACTCAACATTATTTTATGTATTTTAACTTGAAAAGCCGTTCAAATTAGTGAAAATTCTTCTCATGTCTTTTGTACGTTTTATGAGATTGATTATTCGGTGATATGAACAGTCGACTATTTTTCACATAGAATTTAATGAAAATAAAATTTCGATAAAACTTCTATTATCATCTATAAGAAGATCGGTGTCTTAATCAATTGAATGAGAGAAAAATAAAATATTGTTTGCTTTTTTTCATTGGTTATTATTCGAATCTTTAAGAAAGAGTTGAGAAATATTCTCTCAATTTCATATCTGATGAAAATATCGATTTTCGAGCTAACTTTATCTTTGTTTCCTTAAAAACATGATCGATCGATAAGTGAATAGTTGTTATTCTCCTGTTTGTTGAGTTGAGTTGAGTTGAGGTGCGACCTCTTCCTTATCTATTGGTCATTGCTAATAATCAATGAAATTTAATTTAAATTTTAATGTATAGATAGATGAAATGAAATGAAAGATATAATAAAATGTTTGATATAGGATATGCTATTCGTGTATTCGTATTACTTTGGAGATATAAAGGAAATAAAAAATATAAAAATATATTTTCTCAATCAGTAATTAATGGTCGTTGTTGGCCAAATGATCTTGATTTAAATTTTCATATGAATAATTCAAGATATTTACGTGAATGTGATTTTGGTCGTTATTCTTATTTAATTGAAACAGGTTTATGGAATGCTATTATTCAACGTCGAAATAAATATATGAAAAATTCAACTATTCTTGTTAGTGCATTACAAGTTCAATATCGTCAACCTATTAAATTAGGTGATAAATTTCAAATCCTAACACGTATTAATGGATGGGATGATAAAGCATTTTATTTGGAACAATTTATTATTATGGATAAAAATGGTCAAGCTGCTTTTTCATTATTAGTTCGACTTGTTCTTATTCCACGTTCTCTTACACCACAAATCTTAATTGATGATCTTAAAATAGGATCAATTAAATCACCTACACTTTCAACAGCTGTTCAAGCTTTTAGACGAAATCATCAATTAACTTTTTCACCTATCAAATCAAATATTTAATTTATTTTTTTTTAATTAAATTTTAATAATTAAGTTCATTCGTCTTTGAATTTATTGTTCAATGTGGTTTTTTTAATGGATATTTATCGTTTTTGAAATATATTCTGATGAAATTCTACGATAGATTATTGACATAATAGACTAGAATATGTCAATGTCAATTTATTGATTTAAAATAATATTAACGAAATCGAGAACGATTTCTTATTTTTATACTTTTAGAAGTTAACTCGTCAAATATTTATCTCATATTAAATAGATTTAAATTCTATGAATTTTTCTCAATGAATTTAAGAAATAATATTTTAACTTTGACGTCCTTAAAAAAACATAATCAATTGATAATGATCGAACACAATTCGTTTATTTATTGACTGGAAATGACATGTTTACTCTCATTCAATATATTTCCGTGTGAGGCGCATAATTTATTCCGTACCTGATCTTTAATAGTTCAATAAATAGAATGAGTACATGTTAAGTAATCATCGCTAGAAATCCACATTCAGATTAATTAATCCATAATTGCTCAAATGAACAGATCTGATCAGTATCGAAATCAAACTGAATCATTAAGCCATACTACAGAAGAAGCTGCAAAAATCTATATACCAATGATAACATCTTCTGATTTTCATACATGTAAAACTCAAATAATTCTTATGAGTTTTAAATTTCTTCGAATTATTCGTCTAGCATAATACAAAAGTAGATTTGTTTACTATTTAAAATAACAGCAAATAATATCACATCAGCAATGATTAACAAACAGACATATTTAATAACAATAAGGTCACTTGAACGGAATATTTTATACTAACAATATTATATTGAATCATTGTCAAAATGATATTAATCAAATGATATATATATATATATATCCATTTGTCAAAGAAATCTCAAATCAAGTTCATTTAAAAAAAAGTCGAATATTTAAATAAAAAAAGTATATCTAGATTATATAATAGACTGATAGATTTTTATCTGGGAAAATATTCATCTCAAATCCTAGTAGGAATAATATCTCTGATAATAGAACAAGTTTTCAAGAATGCACAATGTTCAATTATGATGCCAACCAAACAATAACAAAAAATACTAAATATGCTCAACATTGAAAGCGAGTTATCTTGTCTAGTTTTGTTTTTTCATAAAGGATCGAATGCTTCTAGTGGTGTATGGATTACTACACAATGTTCCATTTCAGTAGTAGGAGTCAACAATATTCATAATGATTTTAACCTTATTATTCTTCACCAAATGAAAACTTACCAGTAAATCTCTTCAGATGATATACTTTGTCGTTAAATACAGCGATTAATCTGACATTATCATCTATTCGTATTTATTCTAATTGATTCTCTGTAGATGTATCTATTGAAAGTGATTATTATCTTGTATTTTACTCGTCACCAATTCCACTAATATTCAACGATCGTTTTCTACTAATTAAACGTATATATTGGAATTTATATGAGACATCTATATATTCATTTAGCTGCTCATTTTGTGTCAATTTATGTTTATCTATTTTATCGAACAAGAATTCTAGAGAATTAAATGATATAATAAACAAAATTCTAAAATTTCTATTCTCATCTCATCTCGTCTCATCTTATATTTATCACTTATTCTTTTAATTAAATGATTCAAAATAACTGCTATTCCATCTCATTATTTCAATGTTTTTCAATATTCTATGAAAAATAGTTACTTATAAATTTTTGTCAATGAATTTCAGATAATGCCATCCTGATGGTAGAACAGACAAGTTGGAGTGTGTGTGAATGTTGTTGAAAAGTACGATCACTCTTCTTTACAGGAACACCTACTCCCATACCAGGATTGTCACGTATTTCGCTTTTTGAAATCGAAACTTTTTTTTCATGTATCAAATTCGATAGAGAAGAAAACCTATTCTTATTAAATAAATCGCTCTTACTGACATGTAGAGTTTTCTATTATTCTTATTGATTGAACTGATAATTCATTGTAAGAACATAAAAAGGTTGTCGATGAAAGAGAGACTGCTTTCAATTAATAGTAAACTCTGTTTATCTACTTATTTTGTGTAATTTTTTTTCAAACAAAATAGTGGCAAATCTGAAAATCTAAAAATTCTTTTGTGATCAAATGTGGTATCAACAGAGTAAATGAAGATGACAAAAATCATGAAAATATAATAGCATTAATACTAATGCTACAGTCAGATGAATATAGTTATGTGAAAACCAAAACTGATACTTTTGAAAGAAGACGAAGAAATTAGGTATGAATGTTGATATTTTCACAGGGGACACCGATCCACATCAACACTCATACATCGATACTCATTTCTCCATTTTACACCGACTTCTACGTCTACACTCACACATTAGAAGTTTTCGCTATTTTTCGGATTGTTTCTAGAGAAACTTTCTACTTTTCAAGCTTGATGAGGTGACAATTCTGGTCCATATTTACATTCACACTCATCCTGAATATTTAGCGCACCATTCTCGTATTCAGTGACCTATAATAATTTTATAAGTCAACATTAGAGTTAATTTTCTCGTTCCATTAAAATTTCATCAAGGTTTATCATGTTTCGCTGTTCGAACGGTCACTCGATCATCGATTATCTTGATAATCTCCTCGAAATAGAGTCGCGACCTATTCTCTCTTGCTTGTATCATCATTTGTCGTGCTTGTTGAGCTTTTTCAATATGTTCTGTTTCTTGATCAAACATTTGTTTTATATATTGTTTCAATTCATCGCTTGATAGAATTCGTTGATTTTCGATAAAATAAGTATTTTTCATCCATCGACCAAAACCAAATTCGTGTTCAACACGATGTCCATTGATAGTCTGTTCGGCAAACAAGGGTCATACGAGTGTTGGCTTTCCTACTAACATTGTCTCGAGTAAACTATTCCAGCCACCGTGTGATATAAAGAGACGTACGACTGGATGCGAAAGAATGAATCGTTATGGTGCCCAATCGAGAAGTAAATATTTTTCATTATCAGCAAACGACGATGGCAAATCATTGTGACATTTTGCTTTCAATAACCAGACAATTGGATATGGCGCGAGAGCATGAGCAATTTGAATGAGTTGATCGGACATCATACAAGCAACGGAACCGAAGGCAACATAAATAACCGACGGTGATTCATTTGCTAATTTCCATTGTCTATCTAACCATTGTTTGACACGTGCGATAGTCTTCACCTAAATGAGTATAAAAATGAATGGTGAAAATAAAACAAATTCTGACATTGTGCTTGTCTTCCTGTTCGTCTGGCATGAGCGGTGCTAAAAAACGAATTGGCAAATCGGAACGAGGAATCGATTGTTGACGTAATTCATCAACGATTTTTTGATCTAATTGATCGGTCGAATTGCAAATAAGTCCGTTAGCAAGCGACATTGCTTCGAGAACTGTGCACGAAAAATTCCGATCCAACATAGCTATAATCTCGCCCTTCGAACTGCTGATGAAGCCCGTGAGAGCTATGAGACTGCTTGGCACGAAAACATGAGCAATTATATCTCTTTCAGAAGCATCCAGAATCGGCATATGAATAAACATATCGGAAATGATCAAGTCAATAGGACGATCGATCGGTCGAGTCGATAGCATCGAAGTTGAAAACGAGGTACCAGGTTTAGGAAAGAGTAGCTGTTTAAGAGGTTCACGCATTCGATCGATTACGGCTACTAGATCAATGTGTACACTTTCTTTTCAATTGGATATCTTAAAAAGTACTGTTGTATTGTATAGTTCAATATTCCTGTATAAAATTGAACTTACTTCATAGTCACTATCGTTATTATCAAATATGCCGATGAATTCGATTTCAGATCGAGTGGAATCGTTCGTTTTGTTGTTTTCATTATCGACGAGAAATCCACGCTGTTTAATTCCATCGAGTTTCGATGCCGATACAATATAAGTAACATGATGATGCACAGATAAACGTTTGCCAAGATCCAATAATGGAATAATATGACCGAAGAATGGTGGCGAAATCATTACCACATGACCAACTTTTTTCAATTGTTCGACTGTTGTCATCTAATGAATAAAAATTGATGCATCAATCAGACTATGAAACGATGTAAACGGCGATGAAAAATCTTGTCACTTATCTATCGTACATATTCTGCAGAAATAAAGCAGTCCTTGCACAAAAACCTTCGATATATTGAAATATGAGTTGATATGTAGAGAACATTCGATTTGAGCTAATCAGTCTGTGTTGTTCAGAGGGAGGGGAAGGGATTTGACACTGAAGTATTAAAAACTCACGAACGCGGTTGCAGTGACAAAATACCTGGCCTGTCGCTTTTCTCTGTCCTGATAATTGTAGCAAACAAAAAAAGAAAAATATTGTCAGATCAACAGATAAGATGGTTAGAATGCAACATGTCTTTTTTTTCTCGATCGTATTTGTTTATCAGAGATAAAACAATGCAGCTCGTTCTATTCAAGGCCATTTCACAAGAACACCCAGAGATATTGTGAACTAAACGTATGCGTCTGTGGGTGTTATTCAACTGGTTGTCTTCAACAACACCCACACCCACAATTATTCATACTAATTATTTCCATGCGATGAAAATCGGGAAAAAATTGGTGGTTAACCGCGATTTACCACTAAAAGTGATCCGGTTTTTGTGATAGATCAGTTATTGCTGGCTTTATTCAAAGTAAACAATCTCTTCAAACAAATTTTTTGTTTTACGTAGAAAAAAAGTCAACTAACGAGAAAAGTTTTAATATATATGTGTAGGTTCAATTTCCATTATGTTCAAAACTTTGTAATACTATAATTAGAAATTCTTTTTTTTTTCTCAAATGAGTGACGAGTTGGAGAGATAAAAATAAATTGTCATGTCGATCTATCTATATAACTTGTCTTTCTGTGTTTTTGTTCGTAAGACTGTCGAGATAATGTTTGTCTAAGTTTTTTCTTTTCCTCCTCTCCCCACTTTACTTACGATACTACTCATATCTCTATCCCTTTTGTGGTAATAAAGCAGTGCACTACTACTATATTTCGATAGAAAAGAGTACCAAAAATGTTCATTTATTTAAACGAATGTTGTTTTTGTTTTATATAATAATAACGATAGTTACTTTAAAAGAAACTATTGCAGGTTAAAACAGTCTTTCAAACAGAACAAAAAAGGTTCTAATGATTAGAATAAAACCTCTTCGAGAGTTGCTAAGAGAGAAGAAAGTAAAAAGCAAGTATTTGTTTTCTTATAATTTATTGTTTTTCTAAACAGAAAATGATTCGTGTGAAAGATGATTATTGAATATATAAAGAAAAGTTGAATGAAAATATATTGATTATAATGAAGATGATATTATTTCTAAAATTTTCCTTGTTTATTTTCAGTTAATTAAACGAATAGATCTTCAATAAAGAGAATAAGTTTAATATCTATTATTTATTTTTCTAATATATAGAAAATTCGAATAAAATTTTTTATTTAATATTTATTTGAATATGTTGATTATTGTTTAATAAATATAATACAGAATATAAAGTTCATATTATTTTTAAATTCTTTTCTATTATATATATTTTAATAAATAAAATAATCTATTAATTAGTTAAAGATTTGTTTTTAATAAATCTTTCGATATAAATAATACTTTATCTTTAGAAGATTATCAAATCATTTAGTAGAAAAAATATTTATTATTTAAATTTTAAGAAATTTTCAATAAATAATATTAATATAATTAAGAACAATTATATCACTCGATGTTGATGATGATCTTTGTTTAAAACAAAAAAAATTTCTATCTTATTGTTTTTTTGTTTAGTTTTAGATGATATACGTTTGATTTCAAATTAAATCCACAATAATAAGAGAGAATATATTCAATATTCATTCAATCGAGATTTCACAAACAAATATTCATTCTTTTTTATTGTTTCATTTTCATCATAGAGGGTAGATGGATGTGGCTGTGTGTGTGTGTGAGTATAAGTGAATAGAATCTTATATCCACACCCACAATATTTGGTTATTCTACATGTACCATAAAGGTTGTGACCTTATTAACAAATATATAATTATACTATCTTTTTCGAGTTATATTGACTATATAGAAATAATACGAGTGAGAATTCCTGAAATAAATCCGAAGAATTGAACATATAGCCAGAATCAAATATAATGAGTGTAGACTTAAATACTGTTAATGTAGGATCGATTAAAACGAAGCTTTGAGTTTCAGAAGTGCTTCTCGGCACGAATTCGAATGTTGGTGAGACTCTGAATGCTTTTTTTGTATGATTGCAATAATATGCATTATATTTCTTTTTGATAAATATCTACTTCAAGAATCACACTTAGATAGAACCATTTACAATAAATCTGACTGATGCAACTCATCAGTTAAGGTCAAACGCACACCATCTAAAAAAACCACTGATTGAACATTAGTATCACAGAAAATGTGTGAATTACACATTAACCCTTCCTTAGGAAATCATCTAGGAAGGAAAGAAAGAGAAACACATTAAATAACTGCTATCCAAATAAAGCTTGACCGACCCATAGCCAAACATCGAAACCGTTTGATTTGATGAACTGGCGGTGTAAAAACCTTCATATATATTTGATGCTACTCAGATTATCGTACCTGTAATAATGTTAATATATATAAGTACGTTACTCTTCACATGATTGCAAAATCACAAACTCATTCTCTTTCATATGACCATCGCTTGATTCGAGGAAAAAAGTCATTTCTAATTAGTTCGTTTTTTGATCAAGAAAAAATCAAATCTGAAAACCGACTCTACAGTTGGGTTCCTCAATTTCGATCACTTTCGTTTTTCATCTTTTAAAACAAAGAGTTCTAGGCCCCCTTTCTTAGGACGCATAACGCATTGACTCGACAAAAACACAATTGACTGTCTTTAGAGAAAAGACTATGCTATTTTCAACTACAGTCATTTAATGTTCAACCAAAGACTTGTGAACGCAGTAGGTGTTATGAAGAGTACGACTCTTCCTGATTCGAGAAATACCGATTTACTATTAAAAATCATGCAGAAACTATAAGCTATTATCATTAATTTTGAGCTTAACTTTACCACGATCGAAAATTTTCATCGACTTTTAGTTCAAACTTTGAACTATATTCTTCACTTTTGTACGAAATATGAAGATTAGATTAGATTATAAGAGACTAGTGAATTGTATAGTTTTTAAAAACTAAAAATATGCTTGATTTAGCCTAAGAAGTGCTAAAAATAGACTCGGCGATCATAAAATGCTTGAAAAACAAATCTATATGCATTTAAATGACCATTTTTCCATTATTCATCTGACAGATCCCCTTGGGGAGGTATTTTGGACGTTATATCATTATACCTACATTTTAACTTCGATCCATTTGAATAGTTTTGTTTAAAATCAAATTTTCTATCGAATGGTAGGTATATTAATTGACCATAAAAAGATCGTAAATTCATGATAAAAATGAGTGATGATGGCCACCTATTTTTATCCAGTTTTGTAAAAAAAAAAAAAAAGGTACCTACCTAATGGACCATCAAAGTGAACTGAAACTTCAACTGAGCAAGCTCAAACTTACAGAAATAACTTAAAATATAGGCAGTAAAATCGCTGAAATTTTCTGATAAAACAGCCATTGTCTTCGAATTGGGCCGAATTAGATCTAAAACGTCTTCACTCCTTTGATTCTCTAATGTTATAGTTAACTTTATTCATATTAATGTCCTTCAGTACCTAAAACAAAAAAAAAATAATAAAACCTTGTCTAATCAGATTTTTTTTAAACTTAAAAATATACGTTGAAATTAAACAATTGAAACTAAATTTTGATGAGCAGTAATACTGTAAACATTTTTAATCCTGACATAAATCCCAAATTTTACAGAAATTATCTTCAGTTAAGATGACCTTCGAAAACCATAATACAACGACCTGTTCAAACGATTTCATATTCTACCATATCTATCCATTCCACTATATTAAATCAATATAATATATATATGAAAATTTTAAATAATTTTTATTAACATACGCAGTAGGAGATTAACTTCCATAACATTGAAATATGAGGGTGTGGATGTGGGTTTTTGTTTTTAATTTAATTAAAATAACCTTCAATTTGAGCAATAGGTTCATCACATTGAAGATTGAATAATTTAACACTTTCATCAAATGAACTCGATGGTAAATAAATCATTGTTAGATATTGTGTTAATGTTGATTGAGAATGTTAAATAATAAATATAACAATCATTTATTTAATGAGCAGGAAATTTTCGGATATGTTTACAATCTTGTCAATTGTCAAAATTTAACATAAACGACTCCTAAAATTAAACAAATATATCTATTAAAATAAGATTAAAATTTAAAATTTTCATATGTAATCTATCCTATTAGTTATAACGATCTTATTTACTCAAGATTGACAATTAAGAAGAATATTATTTAATATTAAATTCGATTATTTTGAAAATATTCAATTGAGAGAAGAAGACTTTTCTAGAATTATTTTCTTTAACAAAAAATGTTAGTATTTGTCTGTTTTTCAAATGAATAATAATTTAATAAGTAAATTATTTCTATATAATATACTTTTTTCTATTACTAATCATATATTCCTATTAATCACTGTTTTTTTTTTATTTTATTATAATGATGAGATATAATCTATTCATTGATCATTGAAAAATAATTGAATTCTACATTAATTAATGTGTTTCTATCGTTCACTCGAACATAAATAAGATGATATGTTTAATATATGTTAGTGATCAACAGATATAACCTCTCAAACTATTAACTATTTTAGAAAAAAATAGATTATTTCGATTTTCTCGAATCTTTTTTCATCAGAATTATTCGCTCAATAAAACTATCAAAATTTTCTTTCATTTTTCTTGTTACTTATTTCATTAATTTAATCGAAAATTATTCTTAAATACTCATATTGACTTTTGTCGAAAGTCAGAAAGCCAAACAATATCATAGCTGGTTCTATCATCAACTCTTAAGAAATATCATTGTAGTCGTTAAAAAGACACATACTGTAGTTATTTCGACTTTTGCAAAAAACCTAATCTATATTTGATTTCGGAAAACTTTAAAAATTCTGTAAATTTTTCCTTCTAAACTATGTCTATTCTTACATTTTATTTTCTACTTTAAAAATTTCAATTAAAAATCTACATTCGATAGGGCTTCTCAAACAACAACAACAAAAAAAAGAAATGTCAATTCGGAAAACAAAATATAAATACCAAGAAGAAACAGCAATCATTTGATCATTTGAACTAAATTCACAATATGATAAAGGACAATTATCATACAATTGACTCTAATCTAATGTTGTGGTCTAGAAACGATAATTTATATAAAGAGATGAATAATAAATAAATATTTACTCATTATTGACGATATTAATCTTGAATCTTTACTCTTCGATATACTTCAGCTATAGGAAGATATTATTTTCATTTTTAAATATGTTATTTGCCTTTAGAATTTTATTTAAAATAATATTTATATGGAAATATAGATGTTTTACTTTGGTAAAAAGAATATTGTGTAATTCAATATCGTGCTGTTTATAATTGATCAGATCCTTGATGATACCACCAACTTATTTCCTCTAAGAAAGTTAAAAACAAAAGAAGTTAATTAAAAATAAAAATAAAAATAAAAATAAAAAATATTTTATTTTTACTTATTTTATATTTTCAAATTTTTGATCGTCTTCTTCATTTTTACATTATATATTTGCAATATAATCATCAGATAAAGATTATATGAGCTTTTGCCGATGTTTACATCGTTCGGCTGTATCTTCTCCAAATAAGCCTAAATAAAACCAAGAAATAATAATATTATTGTCAAAATTATATCAATTATTTCTTATAGATAGATTGTTAGAATTGACGTAAACTTTCTTGGATTTAAACATTATCGGGTGGAAGATGAATTTGTCGAGGATCGTCACTATAAATCATAGCTGTTTTTTTTATTTAAAAAACTAATCGAATAGAAAAACAAAAGGCAACGGGTTAATGGAAGTAACAATAAAACGAATAATTGATTATGTCAGTAAGAGACTAGATCATTTATAGGTATATTTAAACAATATGATTGATGTTGATATTAACATAAATCATATTCTTTAATTCAATTTTATTTGATTAATCTAGTCTGTTGTTAACAATACGAACAAAAAGGTAATCGAGAGAGAAATGGATTGAGATAAACTACATACACTAAAAAAAACGATTGCATATACAGATAAGAGTTAGTTTCTAGATTAGAAAATAGGACATTGAAAAACAATTAATCTCAGAGTAATATGTATATATGTTCACATTAGAAGAAAGGAATAAAAACAAAAACATTTTTTGTTTATTATCATTGAATTTAATATGACATCATTCGAATATCATTATAAATCTCAAGATATAAAAAATGAGACGAATATATACGATCTTTTATAAAAAAAGATTTTGGTAAAATTTAGAAGAAATAAATATTGATGAATTCATTTTTGCATATATATGTTATATGATTTGGTAGTTCTCGAAAAAAAACAAATAATAAAAAATGGACTAGTTCCTTATTTAGTTTAATATTCCACGATAAATACTGTCATTTTAATCAATTCTATATAAATAATAGTTTTATTATTGTTATTTATCATCTTATATTTATGTTCCTACACTATTCAATTTATGTCATAGGCGGCGGAGTCCTTAGGTCTGAAGAGGCTTAAGTCTACCCGAAAAAAAATTGTCAATCTCATCATGATTTCGTGTTTGACCAGAAAACGCGGTTTGAAAAAGGTTATGATTGTTTTCTACTTTAGAGTAATATTCATTTTGATGTTAAAACACAGGCATATATTATTATATATATTATTGGAATAGTTAGCGCATTACTGTCTAAGCAGACAAAATTTTGAGAATACGCTTTTAAACGCACAAAAAGGGCAACAAAATAGGTGTTTTTGACTCAGAGTCAGTAATCGCAAGTGTAACCCAAAAACGTCTACCTTTTGTTGATTTGAGGCCAATTTCTGTGCGTTTAAACGTCTTTTTGTCAAAATTTTGTCTGCTTGGATAAAAGCGACTCTTTTATGCAGATGAATAGTTAATGTATTGAACATGTTTATGGCGTCGTTGTATTTTTGTATTTATCATTAAAAGTTTCGTTATCTTATCTGCTTGACTTTTGAAAAATTTCGATATGATAAAGAAACAATAGTTTTGTTATTTGAGGACGGTACAGTTAGAAAAGTATCCTTTATTATTGAGTAAAGCCAGAATAGATAGAATTATTAGGCTCGGGGAAATTTAAATCTACTCTAAACAAGAAATGATAAAATCCTGAATTTGTTTTAAACGCATTTGACGAATTTCTAACAAATCAATCCAAAACCTCTGGAGGATTTGCTTTAATGAATTTTAGAAAGGTGAAATGGAAGTTGTATAAGAGGTTTATACTTCAGATTATATTGGAATTAACAAACATATTTGGAATAGTATTTCTTTTTCATTTATCGTTACATGGAAAAATAATAAAAACTTCAACGATTTTTGAAGATATATCATTTAAATATTGACAATATACAGAGAAAAATGTTCTTTTCGACACACTTTGCATACAAAAAACAAAAAAAAATAATTACTGAAGAATAATGCTTCCAAAGTAATTTGTTCCTCGGTCAAAAGTCGCCATTAAGGAAACAAAAGTGGACAAATAGGCAATTGATCGTTTAAATCTAGGAGCATCGTGTGTTCATAAGAGCAAAAACTGACTGTATCTTGTATGTTTTTTATTTGATCCTGCTCAATGTCGATTAAGGGAGTTCAGAAGACATTTCATTTCTATGTTAAATATTCCAACTTCCAGAATTTTTCTGTGGAGACTAATAAGAAATAGACATTTTAAAAAAGTATGCATTACTTCTAATATAATGAACAGTAGCAATACTTTATACATTCTTTCGTTCGCTTTTCTAAGATACTTTTCATAACAATTCGAAAGATCCTTGTGATACAGGCATATTGAAGAATTCAGCAACTTCGACAAATTACTCTTTCGAAATTTTTCTGTAAATTCTTGCACTGATTGCATCGTCAAATGAAAGCAATTAAAGCAAGGACAAGTGCTTAGGTTAAGAGTGAAAGGTCACTCTTTCAGAGCATATACTGTTTTCAATATAATTAAAATTGTATCCTGAGATATCAAACAGAGACATTTTGTTAGTTCACTATATCTGGTAAATAGTAAAAAAGATAAATCATGGTAGTTTCTCAAGTTTAACGACGAATTTGTTGACGAAAATTCAAGATTATATGATTTGACTATACGAAAAATACAAGCAAAATAAATCCTATTGAAAACATACCGGAAGAACAAACATCCTTTTAATATGAGTTAGAGTTGCAACGGTATTAAATCACCGTTGCAACTACTATCTGTAGAGTTTTGAGCCTCCCATAAATTAGAACCATTTCACCGCCTCTGCACTGAAACCTCATATTAACTTTCCAAATCGTTATTATTTTAAATTGATTTTTCTTGTTTCAATAATTTCGACTTTAATCAAGACTAAAGTCTATTTGACAATAATAAATTCTTATCAAATATGAAATGAATTTGTATATTAGTTTAAAATGAATATCTACATCCCTTTTACAAGTACGATCGAACACGACAGTTCCTATCCGAGATCCGAGTTTACATTTATCAATTCTTAGCTTTATTACGCAAATATGCAGATTGTTTTTTGATAAAATTAAAATTAAACATTGTCATATTTGTTCTTCCACATTGGTAATTCTCGAGTGTATATTTAAGAAAAATAATCAATTTCTATCAACTAAATTTTAATTAATGTATACAATTTTTTTGTTATTTATCATTAACATAATGAATTTTTCATAGAAATAAAATTCCAATGATTGATTTAATTAAAAAGTTGCCATAGTTTTAAGATAAAGTGTAAATAAAACAATGTCAGATGAAATATTCCATAGTATTGAATAGAAATATGTACTTATTTCATCATAAAAATAAATAAAATTCTTATATTTAATTTTTTGTTTTCATAAATAATATAAATCAATAAGAATAATAAACAAACAGACGACTGATTTTAGATGGAAAAATCTAAGGAAGTACTAGGAATAGTAGAAATATCTGTTAGAAAATTTCTTTTACCGAATTTTCATCTGTCTATACAATAACGTACGTCACCAAGGAAAAAGATAAATAAATTTAAAAAAAAAAAGAAAATAATAAATGAAAAGATTAGATGAAAATATTTTATCATTATTAACAAATAAAATAAAATAACGAAGGAAAAAAAGCGAAAATAAAATATTAATAAAGTTAAAAATGAAGAATAAATATAAATATTATTGTTTTTATTTATATTTAACAAAACAAGTTTTATTTTATATTATTAATTGAATAAATTGTTGTCATTTTAGATTTTTTTTCTCTATTATCTCGTGTAATTCTTCTTGGAATTTTTTCATTAGTAGAAATATCTTATTTGCCTTCTTCTCTTAATATCAATTGAAAGTTGATCATCTTATTGAAAAAGATCATTTCATGAAAATAAAATTCTTTCTATTTTTAATAATTATCATATTCAATTATTTTTACCAAATATTTATATTCAATTTTTTTATATAAAAATTATCAAAACTTCATCCTCGTTTATCAATTTATTTTTTATATTAAACAATTTGAAATAACAATTATTAAATATAGATAATTATTAAAGATTAATTCAGATCTTAGCTGAATATTTTATACTACTTTTAAATAAGAAATCAAAATAAATAATGTATCGAATATATGGAGTGTTGTTTGAATTAGAGTCCTGCAACGGGGTCGGGTACCCGGCACCCGACCGGACCCGAAACTGTGGTCCGGGTACAAATTTGCCGGGTCGGTTCGGGTGCCGGGTATAAAAAAAAATGCCGGGTCGGGTGCAGAATTTGAGCATACCCGGTACCCGACCGGTAGTCGATGACATCTTAACAAGTAAAAGTATTTTACACTCTAGGATAGAGTCCTGCAAACGGGGCCGGATACCCGGCACCCGATTGGACCCGGAACTGTGGTCCGGGTACAAATTGTTACTTGATGAAATTAAAATAATAGTATATTTTGCCATATGAAATAAAAGTTTGAAAAGTGAATATAATTTTGACAATAACAATCAAGTGCTGACTATTTCAAGGCTGGGCCGGGTCCGGTCGGGTACCGGGTAGAGCTATCCGGGTCCGGTTCGGTTCCGGGTGGAAGATGGCCGGGTCCGGTCGGATTCCGGGTTTGAAAAAAATGAGCCGGGCCGGGTCCGGGTGCGAAAAGTAGTACCCGTGCAGGACTCTAGTTTGAATAGGTGGAATACCCTAATTCAATGAAAATTTTCTTTTAAGACTTACGTTAGTGATATGGTAAGGTTTAGAATGTTGGGTGCGCAGGGTGCACAACATTGTGTGGTCAATATGTTGTCGTGTGTGGTTGTCTTGCTTGATATGTTGCGATTCGTACTTATGGTTGTAGTTTGTTGTGTTGTTATTTGACGTATATTGTCATATATGTTTGTATGTGTATTTTACGAGTGTTAGATAATGGTAATCGAATTGTGCTAAATTAATTCTAAATTGCGTGTTGGTCTATTTGCTCGAAGATATTTGTATAGTCTACATTTTTTTAATTGAAGGCATCAGGAAGAAATAATAATTTGATCGATTTTGGATTCGTTGTAGAGTGTCGTTTTGTATTGTTGCGATGAATACATCGAAAGACATTTCGCTTATTTGTGCTTCGTCTTTAAATTCTGTGGTTGAATTCATTTTTTAGATGTGTTCTATGCGTTTTAGCTATCGGATAGGTTACATTATATAGGGGTTTGTGCATATTAGTGTTCTCATCTCGTTCAGTTTTACGCTTCCTAAGGGCTCTCGCAACGTGTGCTATATTCAAATTGATTTCGAAGAAAAAGAGTTTGCCTTAAGTGAACAATGACCGCATAGAATATGTCAGTTTTCTAACATTGCTTTTTTCCTGGAAACCTGTCTTTAGACTTGCGAAAAATGTGATTTTTATTCCTGATATCTGTATTTTGATGTGCTGAGAGTTTATTTAGAGCTCAAGAAGGTTCGAATGGGCTTGCAGCAAAGTGTTTATTTGAGTCGTTTGACATTTCGTATGAATTAACGGGAAACTGCGATGGTGCATCGTATCTATTTGGGCCATAATGACCATTATTGTCATTTCGAATATCTTACAGCTATTCTATCAGTAAAATCAGTTTCCGTAAGGTAACATAACACATTGAATTATGATTAATTTCATGTGAAATATTTGTTTTCATTTATAAAATTTGTCATGTTAAAAATAAAAACTAATAATTTCTATTTATTCTATATAAATATTAAATAAAATAGTCGAGGTTTTTTTAAATGAATTCTTGTAGATAAGATTATTTTCAAAGTATTTATGTTTCTGTTAGGTTTTAAAATAGCTAAAATAGTTCTATTGAATATAAAAGATAATAATATAATATGTGTTATATGTGTAATATTCAAGAATAATATAACTAATATATATTTTCGTTTTTCTTGACAATTATAAACGAATAAAGAAATATTTATTGATTAAATA
This sequence comes from Rotaria sp. Silwood1, assembly GCA_905250075.1. Lineage (NCBI taxonomy): Eukaryota > Metazoa > Rotifera > Eurotatoria > Philodinida > Philodinidae > Rotaria > Rotaria sp. Silwood1. Next base: position 107,425 of record CAJNOP010000496.1, read on the forward strand.
TGATTGATAAAAACAAAAAAGAAAAACTATTATTCAGGTGTTTTTGGTGGTAATGCATCAAGAACATAATTAACGAGATTAATTTCATCATTTGATGGATTTTCTTCAACAGATATCATTGATGACATTGATAATATATCAGAATAATAACGTGGACGTTCATTTACATCATGACGAAGTCTTATAAATATAAAATAAATTGAATTTAAGATAAAATTTTTCAAAAGAGAAAAAAAAAACAAATCTATACAATAGTGAAAGTAAATCTCGAGTATTTTCATTGAGTGTTAAAGGTAAATCTGGTTGCCATCCATTTTTCATCTGAGCCATAAATGACATAATTGGTTCCGAAGCTAATGGAAGATGACCTTGACTTATTTCAAGCTAAATAAATAAATAATTTATTTATTTATTTATTTATTTGATAAAACATACAAGACTCATTCCTAATGCCCACATATCAGATCGTGTTCCATAAGAACAAACATTTCCAAGACGTTCAGGCTTTTATAAATAAAATCTAATAAATAAATAAAAAGTGAAAATAAAAACAAAATATATCTTACAGGTAAATATCTTAATGATCCAAGATGAGTTGATGAAACCGAATCTTTTAAAATTCCACAAATTCCAAAATCACATAATTTAAATATAATTGGACGTGAAATTAACATATTTTGTGGTTTAACATCACGATGAATTAAATTTTTCGATTTAAGATAATCAAGTGCTAAGACAATCTTTATTTAACAAAATAAAAAAATATATTTAAAAAAAAAACGAATTATTATTCTTGATTTAATTTAATTTACATGTTTAGCTAATCTTGTTATAAATAAATCTAATAAAATATTGTTTGGTTTAAAATGTGAATGAATAATTGGATAAAATTTATCCATACTTGTTTCAAGAGGTTCCATACAAATAATTATTTGTCCATCAGTTAAATCAATTAAAGCAGCATAAAAATGAACAATATGAGGATGACGATCATTTCCAACAGCTCTCATTGCTTTTAAATCACTTTGAGATGTATAATTATTATTTCCATGATCTTCAAGTGTCATTCTCTTTAAGAATTATTTATTTTAAATATTAAATATTATTTATTTATCAATAAAAAACATACTTTACATGCAAATATAACATCTGATCGTTGTTCAAGTTTAGTTAAATTAACTACAGCAAAACTTCCTTCACCTAATTTTTTAATATTAATTAATTGTTTTACATTAAATTCAATTAATTCTCCATTATAATCAATTTTACATGAATCTTTTATATCAGCAAATCTTAAATAATATCATTTTTATTTATTTTAGATTTTAATTAAATATATATATTTACTCATATTTATTTGGACTATTTTCTTCATTATTTTTTTCAATATCACCGGTTAAATCAATACACATTAATCGTACTAAATATTTAAACAAATAAATATATATATTAAACAAATAAAATAATACATTTTCGTCTTTTAGCGCTTCTTGAAAGTCCATTCGTTATTGTTGAATACATTTGATTTTGTTTTTATTTATATCTATCATTAATACTTTAAATATTAACAATATTTACAAGAAAAAAATAAAAATAAAATATTTTATTTGTAAATCTATTTTAAGAAAAACTTTAAAAAGATATTTTATTCGTTAAATATAATTAAATGAGAGAATTTATTTCCTACAGATAATTAGTCAATTATAGCAAATAAAGTTAATAAAATCTAGAACTCTATTAAATTAATCATTCAGTTATAAACTTAATCGATATATAAATATCAACGATAAATTTAATGATAATATTTAATAGAAGGATGATAGGATCTATGTTTATTTCAATGGGAATGGAAAGACTTTTTTTAATCTAATCATCGGTCTATCTCTAATAAAGTTAAATAACCTATATAATTCAATGTCGATAGATGCCACCATCAATCGACTTCGAAGATCTTTATTTATATCCTAGGGATTATTAAAGTTAGTGTTATCTAGAAGATTTTTTTTTCTGAGAAGATAAATTCTTATCCGGTCGGTTCAATAGTATAATATGTTTCCTTTCTTAAATATAATCGATATATCTGCTCTTGAACAACATTTATTTGATCAGGAATGATCGACCTTGAAAAAGTCTAGCAGAATTTTGTTTTTTATATCTATGAATTTATTAAATGGAATTTTTTTTACGTTCATTTTTATGAAATATCTTGGAGTTTACTATTAGATGACGTTGAATAGTAAATTTTCAATTTTAATTTTAATCATTGTAAAATTAATTGTCTCAATCTCATAAAACGTTAATTAATATTATCCTTCGCTAAATAAATAACTTATTCAGTAACAAAAACAAAAAAAAAATTGTCAATTGCCCAGAACGAACAATCCGATAGTCGGATCCTATCGGAAAAATGATCGAATTTTATCGGATCCGATGGGGTGAGTTCGACCTGGGTTTATAATGATATATTGATTCTTGGTCAAAATTGAAATTCTCTACTGATAACTTCATCATAAACTTCTAGATTAAAATTGAATTCTATCTGAAGATTCTTTCTCTATGTTGACAATATTTTATATAATAGTTATGCTTCTAGTAGAATTTATTATACTGTATATAGAAAAAAGAAATAAATTCTAGTTGTGAATAAATACTTTCTTTATATGATGTAAATATTGAGATTTTGATTGAAATAACATGAAAAAACATAATTAATAAAAATAATAGGAAAATCTTAACTGGATAAAAGTTAAATATATAAATGAACATTGATAATAGTGAATAACAACGACCTCATTAAAAGTTAACTGTGATATATAATAATAATAATTGTATTCTATCCTCCTTTTTTTGTTAAATAAATCAGCTAAAATATTTTCTATCAAATTCATGGTTGAATATTTGATTAATTAAATAAAATTAGTATTCTTTTTTTTCAAAGCTTTTTTTAGAAAAGTTACAAATAGAAAACTGAGAATCTTATTATTATTATTTTACTATGAAATGATATTATTAGCAGGGAATGATAATGACCTAAGTTTTGTTGAAGAAATGAATGAATAAATGCATCGAAAATATTCATATGAACAGATAATAGTATAGTGTTCGGTTAAGTTCGAGATAAAATAAAAATAACCTTTGTTTTTTTTCATAAGTAAGAAGAATAAAAATCTTGAAAGAATGTGGAAAAAAAGATCAATTGTTGAAGTCAACAAAGATAAAAGACGATTCTTTTTCATTCAATTCACACCAACCAGAAGATGATGATGATCATCGTCCGACATCGAACGATCATCATCAGATCTCGGACGATATCTGTTTTTTTTTTCTTTGTTCTTTGTTCGTTATTTTTTTTATCATGATAGAGCTGTCTTACCTGTACCAATGAGTATAACTTACTCAATATTATTAAGTTGTATTTTGTAAAACATAGATGGAAGGTGAAAATAGTTATTATTATTTCTGTTTAAACTCTGTAACAATGATGATGATCATTACTGCTTTAATCAATATTGTTATATATATATCTTATTATTTATATCAATGTTTGAGTTCAGCTTCAGCTAATATAAATATTGATCAAGCGTGGAATGTTAACAATGTTTATGATGCAAAATTAATAAAACAAAATCGAACGAAGATTTCGAAAAAAAAATGGTTTCATATTCCTCGTTTATTGAAAGAATTAATACCTTCATTTTTCTTTCCAAGTGAAATAATTGCAATATTTATAATGAAATTTGGTGGATATGTTAAAAAAGTACCGAAATCTTCACTTGATCAATTGGCACAGACACTTAACGATTTAGATTTTTGTTATGCAACATTAAATAAAGTTAGCCGTTCGTTTTCACTTGTCATTGAACAGCTTCCTCAATCATTAAAAGATTCCGTGTGTATATTTTATCTTGTTCTTCGTGGTCTTGATAGTGTTGAAGATGACATGACATATCCTCAAGATAAAAAGATTTTCTTATTACACAATTTTTATAATAATTTGTTAATTGATAATTGGTCTATAAAGGACGTCGGTGATACAGAAGACTATCGAACATTATTGGAGAATTTTAATAAAGTCATTAACGTATTTAAATCATTGAATGCAAAAGATCAATCTATTATATTGGATATAACATGTCAAATGGGAAATGGAATGAGTGAATATGTCGGTAAGACTGGTTCAATTGAAACATTAGACAGTTATAATTTATACTGTCATTATGTTGCTGGACTTGTTGGTCATGGATTATCTTCTCTCTTTGCTCATAGCGGATTAGAAGAGCCTGATCTCCATGTTCATGAACATCTCAGTAATAGTATGGGACTGTTTTTACAGAAAACGAATATTATTCGAGATTATTTCGAAGATCTTCAAGCTGGTAGAACTTGGTGGCCTAAAGAAATCTGGCAAAATTATGCAACTAATCTTGATGAATTTATCAAGACTCCTTATGAAGAACAAAGTCTTGAATGTTTAAATCATATGGTTATGGATTCACTTAATCATGTGCCTGATGTGATCAACTATCTTAGTCGCCTTAAACATCGTAAAGTATTAGAATTTTGTGCAATTCCACAAGTGATGGCAATGGCTACTCTTGTTGAGCTATACAATAACCCTTTAGTATTTAGATCAATTGTAAAAATACACAAAGGACTCACTTGTAAATTAATGTTAAATTGTTCGACATTGAATGAAGTACATGCTTGGTTTTATTTCTTTATTACAAAGATTGAACATAAAATACCAAAACACACTACTGTCAACACTAATCATATGCACGAACTCATTGATCAAGTAAAAATATTGTGTAATCGAAATTCAAAATCTTAACTATTTCTCTGAAAAAATATTTATCATCGTAAGCTTGTATGAATGAAAATTTGCTATTCAAAAAATAAAAGTTTTTTTTTTTTGATTATTCTTATGCTCTTTATCACATTAGAAAAACGCAGATCTAACTACTTGATTGAAATGATTCATATTGCATATTGAAAAAAAAAATGAAACATAACACAGTGATTATTAGATAACTAAGAAACGGTAGGTGACTATAAAACTATCAATCAAATTTCAAGTCAGTTCATGTCCAGACATGTAAACGAAGAAAAGAAGAAGGTTATGGAAAACAATAATTAAACAATTGATACAACAAGTTCGACAAAGAAAAAACAAAAGCCTCAGGAACAAATGTTGCCATTTATATCTGTGAAAACTAAGAAAATTTCTCTTTTTGAATGGTTATGATCACTTTTAAGTATTATACTTGACGTATTTATCTAACAAATTTATATTCATAATAATCGTGAAAACAGATTTTGTGAAATCCGACAATCTCAATATATCTGTAGACTGAGAATAATGTTTAACCAAAATGTATTTATATTAGATTTGAATACTTATATCGGTCTATCAAAACATATATTATTGATTTTTTTAAAATTAAGTACCGAACATATCTTACGTGAAAAATAATATAGAAGAAACAAAGAACTAGTTTTTTAATCGTTCATTCAACGTCCATCATGACGTATTGGTCACATTTGTGATCGAACTACATACTCAGTACATGTTTTCAAATTAATAAAATATATGAACACATGACGTTTGTAACGAAAAATATTTTTTTTTACTCATGCTGTTCATATTTTTCTTGTTCACAACGTTTATCAAATATATAATGTGACTGATTATTTCAGCAGTCACTTTCGATAAGGTATAAATAAACCATCAAAACAATACGTATCGGTCTGAATTGTTCTTTTTTCTTTTTAATTCAGTTTGATCTCAGTGCTACAAGAAGATTTTAGCAAAGCTAATGTGAAAAGTTTGGAAAATGTCAAAATTATCAATACGGACATATCTTCAACAACTTTTCACCAAGAAAAAAATATAGTTTGCAGGTGATATTGTTTTTCAGGATGGTATTTTCTATGAAGGATTGATTTTCAAAAATGATTCATTTAATCAGATATCATGATTACAGAAACAACGAAAAGAAAAATTAAGAGAAAGAATTTAGATAAATGGTCGGCTATGTGATTACTTCATCAAAGAAGTTGACTGTAAAAAATTCTATATTTCAAGGTAATGCTGAATTCGAAGATATTTGGTCCATCCGAAAAAAAATATAAGGAATATTAAAGGATAAAGTTCGTAGAGAACAACTTTCGAACTTTAACATTAGATAGAGCAATATGTGAGGAAGAATATCTTTCTGTGTAACATGTATTAAGTTCTAGGGATTTGTTCAGAGATATTTGCAAATGAAGAAGTTTCTGTAGCAATTTATACTCATATTACATCAAAGTACAGCCCAGAGTAAGCCGGGTAGTCCCCAAGTGAAAAAATCTTATGATGATCGTATAAGATCTTAGAAGATCTTACGGACCATCGGATATCGTAAGATTCATACTGTATGATCTTACAGAATCGTACAAAAATCTTACTGTAAGATTCTTACAAAATCTGATGATCAGATTGTATGAGACCTTGTACGATCGCACAAGATCTGATCATCAGATTTTGTAAGAATCTTACAGTAAGATTTTTTATGAAATCTGATGATTAGATCTTATACGTTCGTATAAGATCATAATAATAAGTTTGTCTTGTGTAAATAATTTTTATAACGATAGTTTCATGTATTTAAATAAATTCTTAAGCGATTAAATACGTTCTAATTTAAATGATGCATCCTTTAGTTTTGAAAATACATCTTGTATATACTAGTGTCTATCTGGTAAAAAGTTACACCACTTGTTAAATCAGTTTGACCAATCAAATTTATTGTTGTTTTAGATAGTAATGTCGAATAAGTTATTTTTGCACTCCAAGTACATAAAAGATAGGAGAATAGATAAAGACATTGTACGTATATCATCAGAAACAATAAGGAATCGATTCTTACTTTATCTTATTTTTTCTCTTCCTAATATCCGACACATTCACCGACGTCTTCTTATAAAATGACGAAGAATCTTCTCGTCAGTGTTTTTAGTCTATATTATCTATTCTATGATGTACGAAAGTAAATTGCGCACATCATTGTTAAATAAGTCTATCTTGTCTTTATTATTTTGATTTTCTTGTCAGGTGTAGATGTGATTAGTAAATTTTTATTAAAATGAGTCAACAAAAGAGAATCAATGATTTGATAGAGATAGGTCGTCAGAGAAAGAAGAAAAGATTAGATTTACAACGCAAAAATTACAAATACCATACTGATTTAGCAAAGAATATTGTTGAAAGTTTCACTACAACAGCTAACCATTTCACAGTTGAAGAAGAAAATGATGAATTTAAATGGAATGATTCAATTAGTACTTTGTACAATAATACAAATGGAACAGGTAGTTCCATTATCACAAATTATGATCCATATTTACACGGTGAATATTTACAAGATGTAAATAATAGTGCATTTTTTACGTCAAAAACAATTGTTCAAGAACAAGAATTAACATCCAGCAATAGTTCAAATTATTTGAATAGGGATAACAGTAAAACATTTGAAAGTTTTACAATTCAAACTGAAGGTAAACTTATATAATAGTGTTGATTTATAGTATTTATTTTAATTGAATTATCTTTTATTTTATTTTAGATCATATGAACAATTGGTTCAATCAAAGCAAGTATTGATTTAATTTAAATTATCCATTATTTTTATCTTAGATGATAACCACGGTAGATCCAAATAAAGTAAGCATTTTTTTACTTTAAATCAGTTATTTATTTTTATTTTAGACAACAACAACGATTAAGCCAGACACAATAAACATTCATTTAATAAAAGATTTTTTTTTACATAATTTGATGTATTTAGTGGATTTATTGGTTTATGAATTAAAATCAAAATTATTTATTTATTTCGACCGATCATTTAGTCAATTGATTGTTTATACATTAAGATTCAAATTATTTATTTACTTATTTATTTATATCAATTGGTGTATTTAGTGGATTTATTCGTTACGTATTAAAATTAAAATTATTTATTTATTTCAATTGATGTAGTTATTTAAATTTATTGTTTATTAATTAAAACCAAAATTGTTTATTTATTTGATTTGATTCGTTTATGTCACTTTATTGGTTATGGATTAAAATTAAATTTATTTATTTAAATTGATGCATTTGTCGAATTTATTGATTATGAAATAAAATTATAATTATTTATTTATGTAAGTTGATGCATTTATGAGAATTTATTGATTATGAATTAAAATTTTATTTATTTATTTAAATTGATGCATTTAATGGATTTATTGATTATGAATTGAAATTATATTTATTTATTTATTTATTTATTAATATTGATGCATTTATGAGAATTGATTGATTATGAAATAAAATTTTATTTATTTATTTATTTATATTGATGCATTTAGTGCATTTATTGGTTATGGTATGAAATTATAATTATTTATTTATTGATATTGATGCATTTATGAGAATGTATTGATTATGGATTAAAATTAAAATTACTTATTTGATTTAATGGATTTATTGAATTTGATGGTTATAAATTAAAATGAAAATTATTTATTTACTTACTTTGATACTTTTAGTCAATATAATATTGAGAAATTAAAGTTAGAATTATATTGATTAAAAGTATCAAATTAAGTAAATAAATAATTGTGATTTGTTGCATTTATGTGTGTTTAAGATAAAACACTGCCTGAGAAAGGAAGATATAGAACCCGAAGGGAAGAAAATGATGTATATAACGTTGTCGGAAGCTCTAAAGGATCTTGTACGAATCTTATAAGATCGTACAAGGACTGACATTAAGATCGTACAAGAATCGTACAGTACGATTTCATCTGAAATGGTGGCTTTGAGGTAATCGTACAAAATCGTACAAGATCATATACGATTTTCATACGATCTTGTATGATCGTACAAGATCGGCGTACGATCTTATACGATTCTTACAAGATCATATAAGATCGTACAATCGGATTCTTTCACCTGGGTCCATAAAATTTCCCGATTTTTCAAACTACATTTTAGTATATTATGAATATGAGTTGCTACGAAAACTTCTTCACTTGCAAATGCTCCTGAACAAGTTCCTAGAACTTAATAAATATTCGTAGATAGATATCTCTTCCCACACATTGCTCTATCTAATAGCGAAAACCCGATTTCCGATAACTAAAACTCATCAAAAACAATTCAAGATATGGTGGTTGATATTTAAAACAAATCCGACAAAAAAATAGCAAGTAATCATTGTTCAATATGACATTGATCAGAGTTTCTGACGAAGTTCATCAAGATATTCTTGATTGTCTTTTACGTCTGAATGATCAGTTCCAAATGTACGCCGTGCAATGTCAACTGCATACTGCGCATGTTGAACAGCTTCCTCATATCGGTGAAGGCCATCCAATGCTGTGGCCATGTTACGATGAGTCGCAATTAACGATGGATGATTCGGTGGAAGAGATTTTTGTTTGATTTCAAGAGTCTTCTCAAGAAATGAGAGTGCTTTCGAATAGTTTTTTCTTGATTGATAAATCCCGCTGATATTGCTGTAAGCAGTGGCCAACGAGGGATGACGTGGTGGAAGATGAGCGAGTTTGATTTCGAGTGCACGCTCATAGTGTTTCAGTGCTTCATCATATTTATCTTGTTGTTTAAGCACAAGACCAATGTTGTTGTAATGAGTAGCGATCTGGAGCTGATCAGGTTCAGAAACATGAAAATCGATGTTGAGCGCTCGCTGGAAACATTCGAGAGCCGTATTAAGATCACCTTGTTTTTTTTATATACTTCCAATATTTGAATAAGTCGAAGCAAGAGAAGGATCATTCGGCGGTAGATAGGTCAGGCTAATGTTGAGAGATTGTCTGTAATGGAAAAGAGCCCTTGTTAGATCGCCCTTTTCGTCATTAACATATCCTAGTTGATGATGACAGACAGCCTTTGTTCGCGCGTCGTCATCGGATGCCGCATCGAGTAATGCTTTGGAGACTTCTTCGGCCTTGTTGAACTCGCCCATCTTGATCATCAATTGACTCAATCGGTGCCATCCTGTTCCAGAGCCGATCTCTTTTCTTAAGAGTTCGGCGAGAAGCTTCAATTGTTGATCGTTATTATCAGTTGATGTCAATGCTATTTGCCACAGTCCATTTTCAATCTGTTCAAGTTCACCAATGCAAAACACGGTATGCATCGAGAAAAGCACCTCTTTTTCTGAGTCCGAATAATAACTAATGTTATTCAACTGAGCAAAAGGGGTCGAAGTGGGTGTAGGATTGATGTCAATTCGAAAGAGAATTCCCGTCAAATTAGGATTGCATTGTGCCATTTTAGAAAATCGAAGGGAGACTTGTCGATCTGTGCTTGTCGATAAGAAATTGTTGAAAGAAAGTAGATTGCCTTTACTCTTTCTAATCTTTTCGAATTCATCATGTAACATTCCTTGACCACGGTAAACAGTCAACGGACGCTGTTTATTAGACGTCGAATAAATTTGTTCGATTTGTACATGTAGATCGCGTATGAAAAATCCCATCTTAATAATAATCCCAATGTCTTGAGTGCGAAGTGCTTTGTTCAACATCGAATAAGTGAAACATTCACGTGTGTACCACCAGATAGGCGAATGATCTTCATAGTGTTCTTCGAATTCGTCGATGATCTTTAATTCGTTGGTATTACCACGGTACTGAAGTCGGCAAAAGTCGACCAGTTCTTTTTTTAGATCGTTCTCGTACTTTAATTCGAGAAGAATCTCTTTGAGTAGTTGCGAGTACATGAATGATTGATCGAGCTCGTTTAAGTCTTTGTTCGTTGAATTGGTTGCAGTAAGGATACTGATCGGTGTTAAATTACTGTCACATTGTTCAGTATCTTGTTTGAGGGAATGACAAATGAATTCAATATCAGTGAAGACTCCTTTCACTTTGCTCCATTCCTTTGTCCATAGTTCATGCTTTGATTTATTGGCACAAAACACATAGATCGATTCGACTTTAGGCATACATTGAATGTGTGGCACGATTGTTTGAGCAAAAGTACCCGATACGATCATAAATACTTTTTCATCTTTAATTTGAATCAGAAAATCGATACATGAATTGATATTAGTGAATGTTTTTATTGTATTGGCAATGTGTCGTAGACTATTAATAGATTTTTGGTAGTCATTGTTGATCTCATTTATGTTCGAATCTAACCATATAACAATGAAATTCTCGATCGAGCGAGTTAATGAATGGCTTGGTGAGATGCTCTTGCTGGTAGACTTTTTTTCTTTACTGGATTGTTTTGAAGCTGTAGCGTCACCTGGAGGAAGATTCAGCATTTTCTTTGTCTTGTTCGCGGAGATAACACCTGATTTTACCATAGTATTCGCTTGCTTTGTCGTAGTAGTATTCATTTTGTAATTTTTCTGTGCCATCCTACACTAAATATGAATGCTGTCCTACTTTGATGATTTGGTCTGAACAAAGAGGACCTCTTGTAACACGTGCTATTTTTTTATGTCATCCAAAGTGAGAATTCACTTTTTACTACCTTTAACAATACTGTTCTGTTGCTTTGCATTGTTTTTATGTTGACATTGTTGTGATAGAAGACGTTAATGTAATAAAACAACGACAAGATGCAAAACTCTATTGTCTGTACAGAACAAAACTATAAAGGAGTCTGACGTGTATTTTCTTCCATCACAAAAGCAATTCATGTACAACATTCTATTGATGAATATAAAATGATTTTCAGATTATCTCAAAATTATTGAGCTTCATCTTGCTATGACATATTTATCGAAAGAAAGCCCTGAGCAACGAAAAAAAGAATGAATCAAAACAAAGATTCGAATCTTAGATGTATGAATTGATAAAATCGATTCACTGAGGGATCAATTCATGTTAGAGCATTAGGTGCAAGGATATGTTACTAGAGATTAGATTCGCCGAAGAATAATTTGATCTTAACAAATTTTCGTATCGATCTCTACGTTTTGTTCTTAGAGTTATAAGCTTCTACCTGTATTCTGATGTTTATATCCTACTTGGACACCTCTACATTTATACTCCTGAATTGATATTCTTGCCACTATATGCTTAAGTATAGAGCCTTTATAAGATCGATAGGCGAAAGGAATATTTAAGTATGTATTTACAGAGGTGAGCGAAAATAGCCACCACTTTTTATGTCTAATTCTTTTACAGTAGTAAAACGATTGTAATCATGGAATATCAAGTGATTTTAACGAGTCAGTGATAATTTTTGTTTGCCGCCTAACTGAATCAGTTTTCATGAAATATTTTGGCATCATCTATTGTTCGTGAAGAATTTTTGTAGGGAATATATACGAAACATTTCTCTTTTCTCAAAGTACGAGAATAATCAGTATGAAAAATATGATTACCTATTATACTCAACGAAGTTTTTCACTGTATCAAACAGATACAGTAGCTTCCGTAGAAAAAATACAAAATCTGTTTGTATCTGACAGAGGGTGTGGGTGTGGGTGTGGGTGTGGATGTAGGTATAAGTCTTCTTCTACCGCTTACTTACCCACACCATCCCTATACTCACACCCACTCCTCGCACCCTCACCCTCACCCGCACCCGCACCCGCACCCACACCCACACCCACACCCTCATGAAATATATGCTAGGTTGTTTTAGATGTTCCCAAAGAACACAGTGTTTTGCGCATCCAAAACGCATTTTGAAAGGAAACTAACGTGATATTCGGAATCAATACATCAAACTGCATCAAATAATATAAAGTTCGAACTATTTTTCAAAAAACATTTTTGAAAAACGCTTATCCGTCTTAATCATGGTGTTCTGAGTGATATGCTATCATTTCTGAACAAAAGAAAACCGTTTTTGGCTCAAAAATGTGGCATTTTAACCTGCTTATACAAATGCTCCCCAATATACTACAGTCAATATTTTTGTTAAGTAGTTTCGATTCGCTGTCGGATTAAAAGATAGTTCTTTGATCTTCAAATCAATCATCAATTTACAACAAATCGTTGGGCCGTATAGAGTTATTTATTCAAGTTTTCACAATACTTGTGATTCACAGCTCTCTCTTTCAGTTAGTCAGACAATTAAAACTCCTGTATACTTTGATCTTACTTTGCCATAACAGAAAACAAACTTCCGATAAAATGTTATATTTTCAAGTCAATAAATAGTTTATCAAAACCCGACACTGTTCAAATAATATGAATTTCTGTGGTGCATGTACAATAACAAGAAACACATCATCATTAATTTACTCTTTGTTGTCTCTCAAATATGGCTTTTGAAATTGGTAGTTCAGAAACAAAATAAGAACAGAATTTCAACAGAGGTTCAATTAATAATTTTAATCTTAGTGGTGCATCTAGAAAATACCTCCATTAATTCGCCTGTTCAAACTGCATTTAAAACAGCAAGTAAAATTATTAAAAACGGTGATGATTTGATAGGTGCACCAACAACTTGGTCAAATGATATGCAAAAGAACTGAGTTATTAAAATCATTGCTGTTGTAACTATTTTATTAATCATTGCATTTTCATATAGTGTAATTCGCTCTTATTTCTCTCGCAAGTAAAATAGGTGTTCAAGGGACAATGTTATTGGACTTGCTACATATGTAGAATCATAGTTTTCTCATTTTTTTGATATGTATTAATGTAGTCTTTATCTATGAAACAATTAGAGACATGATTTAATCTCGCTCTAACATTGATTGTTATTTCCATTAAAATGTTTTCTAATATTGATTATTATAATAAATGCATGTCAATAAAAAATTGATCCATTGGTTTCTTCCTCTCTTTTGTCAGATATGTTATTACAGAACTCAGCCAATATAATGAAGAGTGTGGATATAGGTGTTGACTTAGCTCACACCCACACCCACACGCACATATAACAGATCAAATTCATTCTTTTTATAACAGGAAATTTACGTATTTGTTGATGAAGAAAAGATTTTTTTAATGATTGTTTCAAAAATTTACTTGTGATTTATTTTATTTGAGACATATACACATACATATTTATATATAATGCTGAGAGTGTTTGCTTGTCTATTACAGAGTTAAGAATCAAAGACTAATGGATAAATGTTAGAAGCGAACATATTGTCTCCATCCCAAACTGTACATTTCTTAATAAAATAATCTTTATTATTTTCAAAATATTAATTCGTTGATAAACAATAACTATTTTGACCATGGCTTTATGTATAGACTGTTTAAGATATAAAATATTCTATTTTGAATTGATGAGAATAGAATAATTTAACATTAGTTTGACACTATTTGGCAATGCGAATTATACTGCGAGTAAGTGTTGATAAGTTATGTGCGAGATTATAAGAAATAAAAGTGACTGTATTTAGTGCACAAATCAATGTTCATATGAATAATACTCATTGACCGTCAAAATAAGTTTGAATGGTATCTAAATCGAAAGTCATGAGATATGTTTTGATAAACGAAATATATGAATGTTATATGAGTGTAATATATCTTGTTTCGATTGTTTGATTTATTGATTATAGCTTATATGATAAAATCTAAAATTACTTCACACTGATGCACTATGTGAACTTTTGTAACAATACGTGACTATATTTTCTGCATGATAATTCAATATGATGTTGATTGATCATGAATATTCTTAACTGTGTATGTAACCAGCACGTTACGTTTGGCATTAAGTAACGTATAACAACATAAAAATGATTTGAATTGCTTTTTATTTTTTATGATTGTTTCATATCAATCAATAGAGAACTTGTTAATGAAAACGGATAAAAGTGAAAATAAGAAACATGATTGGCAGATGGTGAAATTAAATATGCAAAATACGATTGATGTATTCTGAAAACTTGATAAAATGTAAAACGCGCGCTTATCCATAAACAGATAATAATTATTCATTTCACATGATGAAGTTCAGTCGAATCGATTCAAGTTATCTCTTTTTCTCTAAACACATCTGAAACATCAGTGATGAAAATTGAATTTTTCAGCAGCTGATTAAAGATCATTAACTGAACTTTTGAATGAATGGTATTTCGGTAGAAGTTAAAATTCAGTACTAAATAGTTAGGAAAATAATAGTATAATTATTTCTAACAGTATCAATGTAACTTTAAAACTAATGCATATTTATTGACATGAATGATATATGGAATACAAATAAACTATCACAGTCGAGACGTTGGTATAGCAGTAGAAAAACATCTCAAGGTATCATGTATCGAGACAGATATACCACATACAGTAGTTATCGATATTACAAGACTCTTAAAACTAGTACGCCTACTAAGTATCTACCATGGTCAAATGAACAAAAACGTATTCTTGATGACATTTTTCGATTAATCATGGGAAGCACTATTCTCACAGACGACTTTAATGTAAAAGTGAGAAAATGGAACAGTCCGTCAACAGGTGAGAAAGGAATTCGTCTAAAAGCTTGGATTGAAGAAAACAATCTTAATTATGTACCATTGACATCACATTTCTTCAAATGAGAGCTATTTCTTGTGAAATATTGCCTTCAACACCAGTGATTATTAAGCTTTGTTTTTAACTTATGAAAATTTTTTTCGATATGAGAAGCATTGTCGTGCATACCAATCCGATGGCGTTTGACGCTATTTTAGTTACACTTGAAACATTCTACATAAAAGAACAAAACAGATCAACCCTCAAAAATGAGATTATCGAGAAATTAAAACAAGTCACAATTATAAGAAATAAATATACTATCCTCAACATCATAGAGATTTCTTGCGTGAAGACACAAAAGTACTTCTACGAGTCTGGTCAAGAGAAATAAAAAGTGAAAAAGGAAAGTATAAATCAGTTCCAATTCTCATAAACTATAAAGTGCTAATAAATTACTGCCAGAACTGCACGAAATTACGAAAGAATTACAAAAGTGTTACAGCCTCGATCGATTATTCAAATGCATATGAAGTGAAAATTAACAATGGATACAATGAAATATTGACGATGTTACCAAAATAAAATGAAAAAAAGGAGAAATCAAGTATGGAAGAAAACAGACGATTAATTTGCTCTCTTGGACCTAGTTCTAAAATGTGATCAAACACTCCCGATTTCTTTGCTAGTAACACATTCAAAGTTTTTCGAAACATTCGTACTTGGTAGAGTCAGATATCGGACAGACACAAATCAAATAGTACCAGTATAACAATCAGGATTTCATTCAAAATGTTTTCTACTCATAAGGATTTTGTCAATTCATATTAATAAGTCAAAAGTGATATGGCTGCCAACAGATTTACATTAGCTATCCATGTAGATTGTCAAAAGGTCTATAATCGTGTATAAATCAGATCCCATTTATTTCACCTTTTTGCAGATGATCTTTGTGTTATTATAAAACTTCCTATATCAATAAAATTAATACCAATGAATCTATCTTGGAAACCAAACGTTGAAAGATATATAGAAAGCAAGCAGAAATTTCGATTTGTTCTTCGACCGGTGCATCGATTTCAAAGAAAATTGAAATGTATGAACAAAACGAATCTTAGTAGTTCACTCTTCTTTGACGATAATTCATAGAAAAGCATGAACCACTTTTCTTAAAATGAATATCATATATTGGAATAAAATAGTTGTATACAAAGACAAGAGTATAAAGAATCCCTCTCCTTTCATTCTTCATTTTTCTTTTTTTTTGCTGTCTCTTTCTTGTTTTGTTGTCCTTGCATCACTTAAGAACGTCCTTCTTCGTTTACCTTTCTCTTCTCTCTTTCGTTTACTTGCTTTTTTACTAATTTCTGACTTTTTTTAATCATTTGTTTTGCTTTTTTCTTTGCTTCTGTATTTACTCTCTCATACTCACATGAGCAGAGTCAATATTCTGGACAATGATATTGATAGCAACTGTAAAACTCATCACAATTATGTTGTGCTTAACGTATAAATATCATAATTTTTTCTTGTATTATCATGTAAGCACTTATCGAGCATAATAAAAAAAAATACTGCGTTTGACCAGGAAATATTTGAAAATACAAAGTGCATTGCTTGTTACGTCTTAACGAGAGCTGTCGATTTATACCTTTGACGACTGATTAAAATGTGTAATTTGAATATTTTCTGTATCAAATTTTTGCATTATTATCAGTTGAACCCTCATAATTTAGATTTTAAATGTAAAGTTATCTTGAACTACAATGTGAAAAAGCTCAATTTTTCAATATTTAGACTATTTTTAATTTATTTTTACATTTAATAAGAACAGTTTTTTGAAATATGAATTGAATAGATGCAGCCTTCTAGAGATCAAAAACAACTTGTTCCAAAACAGCATTTCTAAAATTTATTGTATTTAATTTTATCGAATTTGCATCGTGTAATAGAAGCTTCTTTTATTCATATGAAAACATTGCTTTATCGTATAATCAGATAATGAACTTTGAAATCACAAAAATCAATGTCAACTTGGATTTTTCTCATTTTAACCTTATATGATTCATCGAATGTCCTTACATGTAATTTTTTCCCAATAATGCACGCTTAACCATGATCAAAACCAAAATCAATCGTATAAAGCATAGACAAAGCCACAAAATAAGTATCTTATTCATAGGCATATATGGATGCATATTTTTTTTTCGTTTCTTTTTTCTTTACTATCGCGGTAGGAGACGAGAAACAAAGGCAATAGTCCACAGTAAAATATATAGAGCTAAATCATTACTATACTTTGCTCTCTCACGATTATACATACATAAAAGTTAATCGTACGGCTGGTGTCGCAAAAATATTTGATGGACATATTCGTGATAAATTACATAAAGAAGTTGATTTTAACGACAAGAAATATAAAGGAAAAATAGTTGGTCTTTATTTTAGTTCTCATCGGTTTGTTTAATTTGGTGTCTTTTTTTTAACTAAATATTATTCGAATTTTTTTCTTTAGGTGTCCACCATGCCGTGCCTTTACTCCATTTTTAAGTGAAATTTATAATGAATATCATAAAGAAAAAAAATTTAGAATTATTTTTATAAGTTGTGATGCTGATGAAAAAACATTTAATGATTACTATAAGAATATGCCTTGGCTAGCATTAGACTATAAAGAACGAAAGAAAAGCGAAGAATTATTAAAAAAATATAATGTTACTGGAATTCCAAAATTAGTTTTAATTGATGGTGATACAGGAAAAATTATTTGTACTAATGCAGTTGAACAAATTCTGTATCTGGATCCTGAAGGAAAAAATTTTCCATGGAAATCAGCACAATAAAATTATTTAGATTTTGCTTTTTTTTTCATGTAACGTGCTACCTTTTCGAAATAAATACATAGAATATTATTAGCTATACTGCATGTGGCTTTTCATACATTCAATGATGTGAAAATGTTATGAATAGCACAGTTTTAATTCTTCGAGTTTATATATATATGAATGTATTTCGTGAAAACTTTGTTGACTCTTTTTAAAGCAACTCTTAGAGAGTGTCACCAAGAATTTGCTAGAAATATCTCAGAAATCCAGTAATGTCAAACTTGAAACTTGGATTCAACCATTGAACTACGGTTTAAGTATTTAATTCTTTTACTTTTCTACCCGCAAACTATGATGCATTGTGTGTATTGTCATGTGTGTTTGTCTTTTGCGGCACAGACACTAAACGAGTCATGTGTGCGTTTCTGTTTTGCGAACACTTCAATACATGTATAATTGAAATTCAAGTTTTCAAATTTCACATGTACAGAATGGGTAAAAATATTATTTCAGGCGGGTAACACTATAATTTCAAATAGTATACATAACTAATTTTATACCAAAAGAAAGCGCGTCAAAAATGGGATTTATTGGTACTAAATGGTAAAGGTTATCAAAAAACTTTTTAATGTCGAACTTAAGACATTTTCAGAAATTTTATGCTTTTTTGGCGTAGAAAAGTAAGGTACTATTAGATCTAAAACGGAGTAAATTTTTTTTCTTGGATATTTTTACATGGTTCGATAAAGCTCGGCGAATTCTACGAAACTGTATACAGGGTGTCCCATAAGTAACAAGACAAGGAAAAAAAGTTTGAATATCTCCATTAGGGGTCGACCAAATGGGCTCAATTTTTTATCAAGGATAGAGGCATCTGCACACTCCAAATGCATACGAACAAGGTGAATGAGAACCTTTGTTAAGTATCACTATTGACCTCAACAATAAAATTTTTACTTTTTCACAGACAGGAAAATAAAAAAATATACTTAACAAAGGTCCTCACTAAGCTTGTCTGTATGGATTTGAAGTATAAGCATGCCTCTATTTTTGGTAAAAAAATCAGCTCGGTTGCTCGAGCCGTAATGGAAATATTTAATTTTCTTTTCGATAAAGTGACTTTTGCACTATCCTGTATATTGGTTTTTTCTTACCAGTGACAAAGCAAAAATTTTATTGTTGAGGTCACTAGCGATACTTAACAAAGGTTCTCATTCACCTTGTTCGTATGGATTTGGAGTGTGCAGATGCCTCTATCCTTGATAAAAAATTGAGCCCATTTGGTCGAGCCCTAATGGAGATATTCAAACTTTTTTTCCTTGTCTTGTTACTTATGGGACACCCTGTATATTAAAAAATCTGTAAGCCAATTGTTTTTTAGATAAAAAATTCAAAAAACTACTTGGAACACCACAAAATACGTTAAAAAAACTTCTTTTTTCATATGGAAGAAAAACACTTGGTTTTTAAATAAAATTATCTATTTTCGTTATTTTTACTACTGGAGACGTTTCGAAATGTACCCATTCGATGCAGCGTGGAAAATTGCGTCTAATGAATACATTTCGAAACATCTGTAGAATTCGACGAGCTCTATCGAACCATGTAAAAATATCCAAGAAAAGAAATTTACTTCGTTTTAGAATTAATGACACCTTACTTTTCTACGCCAAAAAAGCATAAAATTTCTGAAAATGTTTTAAGTTCGACATTAAAAAGTTTTTTGATAACCTTTACCATTTAGTACCAATAAATCCCATTTTTGACGCGCTTTCTTTTGGTATAAAATTAGTTATGTATACTATTTGAAATTATAGTGTTATTGTCCCCCCCCCCCCCCTAGAGTAATATTTTTACCCACCCTGTACATTCTTTTCTTTTTATCTTCCATCTACACAAGATAGATCGACAATAACTTGCAAAAGTAAATTCTGTCATATTTGATAGTCTCTCTTTGCTGACATTGTCAATTACAAAAAAAAAGTTTTGCTATTGTTAAAATAAAAAGTTTTATATTTCAATATTAAGTCGTTGATTTACTTATATATATTATATTTCAAAGACATTTGAGAACAACGATGCACGTATAACACGTACACTAGAGAAACTGAACTACGCATATCCAAAATGGAAAAAAATCTCTTTTTTTGACTGTGATATGGTAGGCAGGTAAGTAATAAGTTCCATCTCTGATCAAAAGTCTATTTTCTTCTCTCTTTCGTGAAACGTGATCTAAAACTAGTATGGAAGTATACGGGTAGAAATTTGAATTCTAACGACACCGTTCTAGATCATAACTAATAAATTCAAGTTAACTGAAACTTATATATTGAACTCGATAAAGTTCATTATATAAATTTGTTCTCATCAAAGACAGAGAAAATAATACTTAAAAGACTTAATCCACACCATACGTAAAAGCATAACACCAATAGCAGTTATCTGATAAAATCGTTTTGATATAGAAATACACAGGGATCTATACCATATTTTACACTTTATTTCCATAATGCGTTATGATAACAGCTTTTTTTCTATATTGCGTCCATTTAGTATCAACTGAATATTTATTACAAGAATGGTTTAAGCACTTTATTTTAGTGTATCATATCACTTATCATGAATTGCTTCAATGAAGAATGTACATCTATGAATACCATTTATTATTACCATAAATGAGTAACTTTGAATATTTCTCCTTGGCTTTATTATTTCTGTTAGAGGTTGCTAACTGTTTTACTGCTTTTTCACCTACTAAACCCACTTTGCTACCGATTCAACAACTAATCGACAATAGAGATCTAAATACGCACAAAACAGTTAAACGATTAGCAGATTCAAAATAGATATTGTCAAATCATGAAGAAATCTGCCAAGGGATTCACTTAGTGTTGAAATATGTACATTCTCTATTGAAGCAAATTCTAATCAGTCATAACTACATTGAAATCAAGTACTTAAGACATTCTGTAATGAACATTCATTAGAAATTTTATTTTTTGATTGCGCTATCTTTATTGTTACATTCGGAAGTGCTTACAAATAATGATGTACGCATTCACAGCTGTTTGGTTTACACTATCATGAACGATATAAGCATACAATGAAGCATTCTTGATACATAATATGCCGTGTTGCGTAGACAGATGTGATTAAAATGAACGGAAAAAAAAGAAGAACAGGGAGAAGAAAAAAAACTGAAGAAGAACAAGGAGAGAAAAAGGAAAGAGGAAAGAAGAAAAGAAGAGACAGAACTTAAAGCAGGGAATGAATAGCTTCAATAATCACATGAATGTTTTCATGGACATAAAAACTCCAGCCATTGCAGAAGCAAAGATTGATGCCTTTCACGTAAATGTCTAACTCGCTTCATTCGAAAAAAATGTCCCAATTGATCATTTTTTCTCTTTTGAAATGTATCCCAGTAAAATATATCATTATAAAAAGCTGAATGAACTAAATCTGACTTTCAATTCGTTCTAATCTTTTCTTTATATATCTTTTTACGTATTCTTCTAAAGACTCTTCGTTTGTTATTTGGAGGAGTTCTGTTGCTCGGGCAAAGGGACAGCGATGAATCAGTCTCAATCCGTTTCCGAATTTTCTTAAAAGTAACTCTTTCTGAGTTTGAGGCAGGAATGGATAAAGAGAAAAAATCCAGGCAAAATATGGAAAGCTGTAAGCAAAGAAACATTTTCGTAAGACCTCTTTTGATAGAATTTTACCGCTTTTCATCCATCTTAATTTACTAAACGTCCTTTGGATACTTTCAAGTGCTTTATCAATCGTTGGTTTCAAGGACATTTTATTTGTCCAACTAAACCCTAAGTATTTGAACTCTTTAACTACGTCTAATCTTTGACCTTGCATGTAGATGTTAACTACTAGATCTAGGACTTGAGAGTGAAAAACCTGCAATACTGTTTTGGATAAATTAATTGGTTATTTCCACTTCTTGGAATAGTCTGCTATTTTGTCACATACTCTCGTTCCTTCAACTTCTAAAAACTTTATCATCGTCTTAATTCCTCGGCAAATTGGAGGAGATATTAGTACGTTAAGGTCATCGGCAAATATATGGTTAGCATGAGCACCTACACACGTGACGAGATCACAATGAAAGACTATGAACAGGTATGGACTCAAACTACTACCTTGAGGCAAACCAGCATGAGTGTGAAATATCTTCGATTTACTTTCATCATATATAACATACGCCCGGCGATCATTTAACCATGAGACGATTAATTTCAATAGTCCTAAAGGTATACCGAGTCTGTTGAGCTTAACAATAAGACCTTTATGTCATACTTTATCATATGCTTTTTGGTAGTCAACATATACTGCTAATGTGGGAATTTTTACTGCCATATCATTCTTTTACCTCTTGATATATGGAGCGGACTCTAGTGGGAAGTAAACAACCTGGATGGAAGCCCGACTGTTCAACTGGAACTAAAGTATTTGTTTCTGCCCAGTGTCTTACTCTCTCTAATATAATTTTCTCGAATAGTTTTGAATGTGTTGCTAAAAGTAAAATTGGTCTTGTCTGATCACAAAGAGGAACTCCTGCTTTTAGTTTGCTCAATGTAATTATCTTAGTTAATTTCCAAACATCCGGATATCTGTACTCGCTTAATCATGTATTTAAACAATTTACTAAAATCATTAAATTGGAGACTGTACCGAAGCCAGATGACTTTTTCGGTTTTAACTTTGATATATGCTTTTTGATCTCTAAAACACTTGTCCTTTCCATTTTTTCATTAGACATCGCAAGTGCATTCATCAGTTCTAGATATTCAGTTTCAATCTGAACTTCATCGGAGTCAGACATATCCACTCTTTGTGCTTCGAATTATTCCGAGTAGTATCTGTAAAGTTTCTCACTGATTTCGTTTTTCTCTGACAACACTTTCTTACCAGTATCTAATTTCCTAAAGGGTAGTGATCTACGTTTATATACCCGAGAGAGATATAACCAAAATGCTCTATCCGTATTGTCATGAGTTTCTTGAATTTTGGACAGAAACTCCTGCCATTTATTCGATTTGTATTTTGGAATTTCGATTTTTAACTTCTCGTGTTAATACACGTAACAACACTCTGGTCTCTTCGTTTGTATTGAGCATTTTTTTCTCGCGATATTATTTATTCCTTACTCTTTTCACTTCTTTAAGCTTCTGAATAAGATAAGGAGGCCATGCTGGTCGGAATTTTTCTTTTTCTTTCCATTTTGTGAGTCTGTTCTTTAAAGCAGCAAGAAAGCGCACATAATTCATATACCCGTCATCTGCTTTCATTCCTCTACTTTGCTCCTTTAACCAAAATTCTTGTAACAACGTGAGAATGACTTCATACACTTTCCAACAGAGATGGGCAAGTCAGCTATTTTTTCACTCAAGTCAAGTCAAGTCATTTGTCAAAGAGAGTCAAGTCAAGTCAAGTCAAGTCATTGCTCAAAAAAAAATATCTTTAAGTCAAGTCAAGTCAAGTCATCAATTTGAGATACGCCATTGCAAGTCAAGTCAAGTCAAGTCTGTGTTCTAACCAAGTCAAGTCAAGTCAAGTCTCAAGTCATTGACTTGAATTTTTTTTTAAATTTCATAATCTAGTTATGTATTAATTTATTGAAAAAAACATTAAATCAATTCAGTTGTAATACAAGTTGTAATTGATCTAACCAGTTTAACACAATAGATCACGTGTGATGCACACTCAGCCGTATAATTGCTTATATACTTCGAGTGTCGATGTCAGATAGTTTCTTTTGTGAGATCAAACAGACTAGACGAATAAACAATGAATTGAGAATTCATTGTTTATTCGTCTAGTCTGTTTAGGACCTTATTTTATACGCACAGGTCAAATATAACCTGACGAGAATCTAATATGCATTGAAGTTGCAAAGAATATCTGACTT